>SNQJ01S0014061.1:180873-197574 GCA_010110895.2 Picea sitchensis
TAGTTTCAAAATCCAACTTATAAGACAAGGATATGACTTCTTGAGAAGGATAAATAAAAACCACTCCAACACCAACACTTTCTTTAGAAGAGGCCCCATCAAAATACATCTTCCAAACTTGGGTAACTTGAGGAGGTGTCTCACACATCATTGGAGGTTTCTTTCTGATTTCCAAGGGTGTCTGGGGAACATCAGTAAGTTTCAAAATATTGGATCCCAAATCAGTGTCAACTGCATAAATAGTATGGTTTGTGGGATTAGCTTCATCATTGATAATGTAAGCTAGTTGTGATTCTTTGTACAACCTTTTGTGTTCACCTCCAAACACAGGAATAGTGGCATATGAGAGGTTCATCTGCAATGTTTCCCCCAATATTATAATCCAAGACCTTGACAATAACATCCCAAACTTAGGGGGAACATCGACCACTACAATATCCATTACCACAGTCTTCATGGGAAGTTGAAACAGGGTAACAACTAGATGTTTAGTCACTCCAAGGCATTTCACCTTCCTGGAGTCAAAAGAGTATAGATCATGATATGTTTTGGTAATTTCAAGACCCAACTAATCCATGATATTTTTAGGCATTAGGTTATGAGATGCACCTGATTCCATCAAGCAATCATATTATAATTTTATCATGAATATTAAAAAATGTGTAAAAGGGAGGAGAGGAGTCATCCCTATCTTCTACCAAGGGCCCCAATATGACTGTTATTTTTCCATCTTGTAAATTCACTGAGTCTATTGAGTGTGAATTAGTCTCAGGCTGCAACATTTTGGAAATGTACCTCTTAAATTCTTCATTCTTGATCAACTCTAAAAATGGGATTGGAATCTTAATTTTTTGTATTTCATTTTCAAAGCTGAAAGAAGAAGGATATTTCAGGATCTCTTTAATTTATGGAATAGGGGCCTTAATCACAGGTTAATTGTTTGGTTCCTCATTTTCTTTACTGGTTGTAGTCACTGTTGTAGCATAATTTTCTGATTTCTTAGGATGATTGGAAGTACTATAATTTCCTTCCTTCTGTTTAGACCTCAAGTTGTACTTGTTTTGATTTTACTTTGTTTTCTCTCCTTTACTCAATTCATTTAGCTAATTGTTCACAAGGTATTCTTCATAGGCAGACTGAGTTAAATGAGGGGAGGTAGAGGTGTCACCTAAATAGTGAATTTCTTGATATGATCCTTCATCTTCTCCTTCTTCATCATCAACCATGTTATTTTGAAGAGGAGTATGGACCTTTTGGTCGTCTCTATTCCTCTGATCTCTTTGAAGGATCTAAGGAGCATTATTTTGTCTTCTAAAATTACCCATGTTGCCAATATCTTGTGTGTGTCTGTTAGTTTTTCTTCCCTCAAGTTTCATTTTTTCCATCTCTACAGAAAGTGATTTGACTAATTTAGTCAATTCATCCACCTAAGGGTTGACACCAGAAGAATCTGAAGTTGAAGCCACAGCTTTTTGTTTTCTTCTCTCTCTATCAGATTTTCCTCTTAGTTTATCAACTACCAATATATTTGATTCCACCTCCAATGTTGCATATTGCATATGAGATAAAGAGGTACATCTTCTCTCTCTCAACAGGAGGAAACATTCAGGATCAAATGCACTAGCATAAGTTATTTTGGCAAAGGTTTTAGTAGGGTTGATTTCTGTAGGGATTTTATTGTACATTTTATTAAACCTTTTGGAAAAATCCGAAATTTATTACCCTTCTTTTCTCTTGAGTGACCCAAACTCTATAATATAATACAAAAAATATTTATTTTCACCCCAATGCCTTAAAAAGGCATCATTAAGGGATTCAATCCCAACAATTGATCCAAGAGGTAAACCCCTAAACCATTTCATGGCTTCACCATCAAGGCTTTGTACAAAAAATATCATCCATACATCCTCATTTTCAATGTTTATATTATCATCATAGCTATAAAAATATGCAAGATGCTCCTCTGCAGTTATGTCCTCTTCTCCTATGAATTTGGGCATGTACTTAAGATAGTCTATTATTGGGAGAACAGTCATAGGCTGAGACAACACAAGAGGAGCATACCTAGAAGCCACTATGGCATCCATCCTATTTCTAGGAGGGTTTTCACTTGGCATTTGATTATGAAGAGGAGGATTATAAAGTCTAGGAGAACTAGGGGGAGACTTGATTGGTACAACTTCAGTTTGTATGATGGGTAGCTTAGGAGAAGGAAGAGAATAGGATGGAGAATTTTCAGTTTTAACAAATAGAGGCTTAGTCTTGGACGAGGATGGTGAAAATGCTAAGGGAGCTGAGGTTCCTTCTTCTTTGGTCACAACAAATTTAAAATAGGGAGGAGAAGGAGAACCTAGGGTAGGAAAATCCTCTAGAATCTCAAGTCTAAACCAATTTACAACATTAGGTGAGGCAAGCACTTCAAAATTTTCAAAGCTTTCTTCTTTCAACTCGGGGGAAAAAGAGGAATACTCTACAGGGAAATCTCCAAGATTTAATTTTTTAGGAGTTTCAACAAAAGGTAAAAGAGGAGCACTAGATACAACTACTCATGTTTTTAAAGTAGAATCAGGAAAGTTTCTAGTAGTACCTGAAACATTAGCTGAAAATCCTCCTTGAGAAGCTTTTTCTTTCTTTATGACATTCTTTGGGTCGTCCTCAGGTGTACCCAAAGGTAAATGTGGAGTAGACCTCATGTGTATACCTTTAGGAGCCACAACTGAAACAATGAATCAATATTTTATTTGTCCTCCAATCTCATGGAAATGTTTTCAATCTGTTCCCCGACAACTACGCCAAAAATGTTAGCACTGAAAGTCACACTTTAACGACTAAAGTGTAAGCTCAACATCCATCAGTAGGTTTAAATATAAGTTTTTATGATAATGTCAAATGAATCAAAACTCAATTAGAACTGTGAAATCATAGAAGGTTCCAGAATAGATGTATTAGCAAGTGAGGCTTTGGCTAACTTAGATCATGGTTTTAAAGAGTAAAATGGATAGATAGAGTATTTAATGAGAAAAATGAAAATTTCTACCACTCACATCAAGCAATACTAGTAGACATATGAGGAAAACCTTTTGGCATAAGAACTTATTTAATCAAAATATAAACTATGATAAAATCATAGCAGCATCACAACAAAACCTCCATTGCAATACAGGTACAATAAATCAAATGAATCATTCAAATGACAGTAGAATCAAAGTAAGATTGAGATAATATAATGGAAAGAAACGGATTTCTATTAATAAAAAATTCTCAAGTATCACACACAAAATCCAGAGATGGCTCTGTAACTTCACAACTTCAAAAACGTATGAGTCTCATTAAAATCCTTCCAACCCTTCAATGTTTTTCAAACTCTAATTTATAGGCTAGGTTGTCAATGATAGATTTACAATTCAAATTCCCCTTATTGCATTGGATTCCCACACCTAAAGGTGGAGTGACTACAATTGTACAACAAAAAGAAAACAAACGGCTAAAAACTAGGCTCATGTTGGTAACCTCCTTGATCATATTAAATGTGCCTGTTGACATGTGATCTGAGCGCATCTCCCTTGGTCATGTGTCCCCCCAGCCTTCAACTAAACTTCTAGAAGTTGTAATAACTTTATATTCCCATTTTGCAACCGTTTATTCCTCCAAAACCTCCAGATCAAGAGTTCGCAGCGCCATCCTGTATCAGCCAGTTCGCAGCGCCAAGCGCTGTGAAATCTCCTATAGCTTCTATGTTTGTTTGAAAATGCATCAAAACACTCCAAAACTTATCCCAAGTGTCAACAACTACCATAATAATATATGATAATGGTATAATACATAGGAATACTTAACACATCCTCAACTGAATCCTGATTTTTCAAACATGACTATCTTTAATTAACAAAATACCAAAATAGAAAACTGTCAAAAATGGTATGAATCAAGGTGTCCATCTTCTTCACTTTCTTACTCTGGAGCTCCTCCTGGTGGAAAATTTAGCTAATATATCCAAATTATTCTTGGCCAACTCCTCTCTGAAAGGTTGCAACTCCATGTTTATCCCTTTGATCTGACTCTAGTAGGCTATGTTTTGTCTGTACAAGTTTCTAAGTTGCATGTGGAGAGGTTGAAATATGTTAGCTATAAACTTAGCCTTTTCAAGAGTTCCATGATACATATCCATAAGATCACTTAACTTCTTCTTTTCAACCAACTCCTCCCTTTTTAGTTTAGCAATTTCATTCCTTGCCTCTTTAAGCTGTTTATTTAGCCTCTTAAAGGTAGGAATTTCTGGAGGAGTAGTTATGTCTACAATTTCAATGGGCTCTTTGATAGGTACACTTTTTCCCTTTCTCTAGATGGAGTATATCACTAACACTTTCTCCACAATGCGTTCGTGTTTTCGTAATTCTCTAGTAACATGTCTCCTGACCTTGACCTTGTCTGCAATAGGTGGTGAAGATAACAATAACATTCTTCATCTTAGACATATGGCTCTAGTTGAAGGAGTCTCCACTAGACTATGAGATGGAAAAGGTAAAACCTCTCTTTGTGGGGACCGAGAAGATCCTCCTTCTTCTACATGTTCCTTTGTTTCTTTATCTTTCTTAGAAGACCCAATGCTCTTCCTTTTATTATTCATCTCCAATTGTACAACCTTGTCAACCTAAAGAGGGCTTTGTACCTTAGACTGTCGGGTAGGAGAAATGTTAAGTTGAAAGTTGGAAGAAGTAATGAATTCTTCGCATTCCATGTTTCTCTTTCTTAATTCCTCCATCACCAGCATCTTTATCATACCTTAATGAAAAACACTTGTATCAACTTCCTTAGACTTAGCCTAAACCCTATCATACATTTTTCCAATACTTTTGAACAAGAAAAAAGGAAGATTCATAGCATCTTTCCCTGTGAAGTGTAGAAATATTCTTATGTGGTATTGATAGATCATGATAAATATCCCTTCATAGGTAAAGTATCTTTGAAATATCTTCAACATTTTATCAAAACCCTCTAACATATGGTTTTTGGGCACACCCTTTGACAAATTGTCTTATTGGTGTTTTGGTTTTAGGAATTCCCTTGAAAAGGCAGCATTCAAAGTCATGGCCTTGAACCATCTCTCCCCAGTACTAGGTATCTCAATGGTTGTTGATATGGTCCTCTCATATACCTCAAATTCTAGTATCCCAACCTTGGTCTTGGTTCCATAAAAGTTTAGTGCAAATTCTTTAGCCACCTCTGCATTTTCTGACGGAAATTAATACATCCCACTCTTTGGAAGACCTCCCTAATCAGGGGTTCCTCAGCAAATAGTTGCATACCATAGGGATATGTTCTCACAATGTCTCCACCTTTATGAAACTTTTTTTGTTTATTATCCATTAGTGCTAGCTAAGAAGGTTTTTTCACAATACTGAATAATACCCATGGTGGAGAGAAGGGAAGCAGAGGAAATGACCACTGGAATCAAATAAGAAAAATCCACACAGACCTCTCACAATGAAAATGCTTCTAGGTAAGGATGAAAATGTTAAACAATGATGTTACCTTCATAAAAGGACTATGAATATATGGTGAATTGGTAAAAGGTTACTTTTCAAAGGGTGTTGGAACAAAGAGTTCGCAGCGCTGGCTGACTGCACAGAGTTTGCAGCACCAGAGATAAAGTTTTGGAAAATTTGTGTGAAAAGAGCGATGGAGAGGCCAAGGATCATAAGATAGGGTCATTCGGGCCCAGGGATGTTGATGGTTTCAAGAGATAATAATAAGAGCATGGGAATAAGGTTATAGATCTTAATTACAGGTCTGTGAGAGAGTTCACAATGCCATCCATCCGGTTCACAGCGCCATAAAAGGAAAAACCACTAACCCCCTTTCCAGGCCTTAAAATAAGGTGTACAAGCTCATGAATTACCTGGTAGTTTGGAGCTGGAGGATGATATCTTCATATCTTCTCAATATCACCTACAAGTGGTCTAACTGCCAACTCATTCCCTGCATCCAGTTTGCAGTGAAGTGTGTAGCGCCTTTTTGTAACACCAATTCGCACCGCCAAGCTGGAGGATGATTTGCACACTTGGAGAAAACGGTTAAGACATTCATAAAAATAATCCCTGAATATTGATTTAAAAATCAACTCTGAAATCAAGAAGATCTCCAATGACATGAACTTTTAAGAGCAATGATGACTATAAATGCAAAATGTACTTTGAAAGTGTTGTGAACTCTCCTAGTGAGTTGGCAGCGTACAACTCACACTAGATTTGAAATTTTAACGAGCTGAGTGACAAGAACATGTGGTCAGCGTACAACATGGAGAAAGTGACATGTCAGGGTAATAATGACCAACTTTGAAAAATGTGACTCAATAAATTTTCAAACCAAAATCAAACTAATCATAATTTATTCATGCCAAAAAATGAAAAATTACTATGGGAAAGGGAACTAAAACTTATAACCTAAGGTAAAACTATGACTCAAAATCAAACTAAAGATTTTAATTGACCCATGACAATCTATTTGATAACAAGTACAACCTTTTTTATGATATGTTAAAATGATGGTTAAAAAATTGAGTTATGTTCATGTATTTAGTAGATTTAAAAGTAAGATATTTAACAAATAATGTGGTTTATAATTTAAAAATTAAATTTGTATCATTATTTTGTGATAATTTGGTCTTTAACTAAAGTGTTTGTTACTTTACATACTTTAACATTTCTTTTGAAAATATTTATTAATTTATGCCCCCAATGTCGAGTAAAACCACAATTAATGAAGTAATTTAAAATTTGATAGAAATCAACTTACGGAATAATGAAAAAAATAACAATAGGAAGATTAATTTGCATCTATAAAGTTTTAGGGCCAACAGAATGCGTAGCATTGGAGAAAATCATTTAATAAAGATCATTTAATAAAAATAAGCATCATGATGATAACCATCTAAAAACCATAAACATCATCTAAAATACACATTTAAATTCCTAACATCATCTCATTAATTATATATACCTCTAGCACATATAAACGTCATTAATTAGCTAGCACACAAATCTAATAATCTAACAGGGCATCATCATTGTGATCACATCTAACAAAACACAAGCATTGTCTAACATCATCATCACACACATCTAACAAGCATCATTTGACATAAACATTTATCAAGCACATTTAACAAACATATCTAACATGACCTAAAAATGTACACATCACCATATAAATTAAGTACATGAACATGAACAGAAAAAATGCACCATATGTGTGTGTGTGTGTGTGTGTCATGAACAAGTCAAATAACTGTTATAATGTATCTAGCCCATCCAATGGGATAATCTGCATATATACATTAGTAGTGGAGGCCTAGTCTATAGTAGAATATGATGGATGGTTAGGAGGAAGTGGTTGGTCGACTCTCTAACCAGAAATAAGAGGTGGAGGAATAGGTCTTGCCTATTCATCTAGGTGAGTTGAAAGAGGAGGATGAGGAATAGGTCCTTCCTACTCATCTAGGTGAGGTGAAATAGGAGGAGGAGGAATATGTGTTTCCTGATCATGATCTGGGTGAGGTGAAGGAGGAGGGGGAGGATCACAACCACCCTCATCAATCAATGGGGTACTGGAAGAACAAGTCGTACTGGAAGGTGAGTTGTGCCTATCATCAGGATCCCTCCTTGCTGCTAGTATCTTGGTAGCTCTGACGATATGATGCATAAGAGGCATCAAATCATGTGTCATCTCCCTCCAAATATCCAAGAGCATAGGATATGCCTTGATGTCTTCCATCAGCACAGGGAGGACTCCCACCTTAGTCAAAAGGGCATAGAGTCGGTCACCCAACTCCAACTTGAATCGTGTATCTGGCCTACGACACATGTCATTGGGTATATGCACCCGAGGACCCTGACTCACCACGGCCTCAGGCATCATCTCATCATCGTCATCTGTTGGGGGAGGATGCACGTCTCCAATGAAAGTGTAAATATCTGCAAAATATATAGTACACAACAATAATTACACAGTTTTATTAAACAATTTAATAAAACAAGTTAAAGAATGTGTTAGAATTAATTTTATTCTAATTACGTAAGACAAAAAAATGAAACTAGATTAATTTAAATAAAACAGTAATATTACCTCTATAATTTGGTGTCTCATATGGTGTGAAGAGGATGTTCATATATCCTCGCCAATCCAAACCCGCGTAAGTACACGACACCATGATGAACATGTGATCTACCTCACTTCCTAGTAGCCCTAGTGAGTTTGGGGAAATCCTGGCCAGAAACTCTGAATGGCCCCTCTTGGGCATCATATCACCCCACATGTGCATCTGCACATGAGTCGCCTACCTAGCAAGGTAATGGACAAAAGTCAACCTCGTCTCTAGAAACATCTCAAAAAATAAGCAAAACATCTCTGAGGAAAACGAAAAGTTCGACCTCCCATGTATCATAGCACGAAATTTGTCTAGCACTATACAAAACTTCTGCAAAAAAATAGCATACCATCCGATACACCATGGCCTATGTACCAGCAAATCAATATAATACAAAAGAGGGATACTAATGTGTTTTCCATCACTAGTAAAGTGTGTTATGGTCATCACTAACAGTGAGAGGAACCTAACCTCCTCTGCACCGAAAGAGGCGATCCATAGTTTTCCACTAGTCACCTGAAATTTAGTTGGGGATAGTACATCAACCCCGATATATCGCTAAGAGTACATGAGCTAACTCTTAGTTGCAACACCTACTGGGAAATATGGGAATTGGGGAAATTCATCCCCTCTCCTGGATAGCCCAGTGATAAAGTAAACATCCTCCTCAATGGGATGGTACCATTGATCCAGACCCACATGGAAATCTTATCGTTGGACACCCCATCGATGGATCAGATGCACTAACAACCTAGAGTTCCCCTTAAGGGATGTATCCTCCTCATAGTACTTAAGGATGCCTACATTCCTCAAGAGAACATGAGTCATTGCAGTAATAGGGCGAGGGTACATATCCCTCTCCCTCGCCTCCCATTCCCATACAACATTGTACAGGTCCACCCTCTGCTCCTATTGTTGTTGTTTCTCTCTCTGCTCACATCTCTGCATGATGAACATATGAAATACATCAGCCTCACTCTTACATAAAACATAAAACAAAATCTACTAAATGAGAAATTTATTTATAAATACGAAAAATAACTTTCTTCAAAAAATAAGTAAATTCTATAACTGGTGCACCTGAAAAATAGTCAAGAAGCACCCGCGATGCATACATAACTTGTGAGCATTGCACACGTTTCTCCAGTGAAAACTAATGCAGCATATAAAATTTGTTATATTATGTTATGTGGTGCATTGTATAACCCTACCACACCAGTGAAGTCCGGTAATGTAAAGCTTGTCCATACATAGCCTTACCAAACAAAATCTAGATATAGAAATGCTATCATCATTTCTTCTTTATTCACTAATTAGCATAATAACAATTCAACATAATAACACTATTCAACATAATTAACAATGACTATTCAGCAGAATTAAAAATGAGCAGCATGATAATGAACAACATGTTCAACATAATAATAATGAACAATACAACAATAATGAACAACAACATAATAATGATAATAATTACATCAAACTGATGTTGTTCTGAAGCTCTGCCCAAACTGAAGCTCTTCCCAAACTGATTAACCTCCCATCCAACTAGGAACAACCTATCTAGATCCCTAGCCCCAAGATTCCTTACGATTTCTTGGCCCCCGAGCCCAAAATTCCCAGAAACACATGCCCCTATTGTAGTCCTCAAGCAAGCTGCAAGTAAAACCAGTAAAACAGATGCAGTCCCCAAACTGTTCCTCCCTTCTCCTTCCCTCTCCGACTTTTCTTACCCTCTCCTCTTATGAAAATATTCCTCCACACAAGATCCCCCTTCCCGAGTGCTCTCCCTTGCCTTATCTTACTTCCCCTCCATTATCCATCGCCTTCCCTTCATTAATCACCCAAACACCTTATCCCTCCCATAAATTGACCCATCTACCAATAACCATTATATTGTAAACTAAGTCTTCATAAAATAAAATAAAAATAATAATAAAAAAATGAAATCTATTTTAATAGTTTATTAAACTAATATTTATTAAACTAATACTTATTAAACTAATATTTATTAAAGGATTAATTAAGGTTGTTACATACACCAACCCTTCAATAAACTTCATCCTGAAGTTAAAGCAATTTATAATACAAGGGAAATGACACATGGTTCACACACTCATATCCAATAAACAACATTATCAGTGAGTAAGACAAAGAAAACTCATACATACTAGTGTACATGTGCTATAAATGCATGTGTAGCTAGCACATACAAGTCTCGTGCATGTATTAATGACAATAACTATCACACCTATAGTAATTCTTGTATGCATCCAATCCAATCAACAAGACTATTCATTTTATAAAAGATAATAAACTAATTAAATGCTTTTGAAATCCTTTAATTACAATAATCTATCTCAACAACGTTTATTTACACAATTGTAGTTCAGTTAAGTAATTATGAATATACATATATACATATTTTCTTTTCAAAAGGGAAAACCATAAATTCCACCATAAGGAAAATCTCCATACACTCTCAACTATTTCTATTCATCCTTCCTCCCTAAATTACTTCCATCTTCCATTCCTATCCTTCCTCTGTTGGACTATCTTGGAGCATCAACTATATTGACCTAACTCCAAATAGAACCCGTAAGTAGAAGTGTCACTGTCTTGACCAAGCTTCCTCAGCAGGCAACTGACAGTCATCATCACACGTCTAGGGGAGCGTGAGCTAACACTGTCCTCCCATGACTCTAGGTTTCAGAAGATACACGTTGGGAAATTCCTCCACCCCTCCTAATAGGACTAGGGTACACACCCTACCATAAAATATACAGTGGCACTGTGTTGCTGGGAATTTTGTCATCATTTATTCAGTTTTTGGGCGGTCTCACCACCTGAAAACCTGTTGTGGTCCACATATCAAAGTAGTGCATTCATACCAATATAATTTCAGATAGAAAGAACCATACCATATTGTTTCTCGGTCGGTGGTCATGACATCCATTTTTATTACCATTATACCTTGGCTATTTCATAGCCCATTGACCTGCAAATTAGTCTATAACACAAACTCATACATATATATGCATTATCATCATGTAAATGCATTTGACCATTATCTCAATTCGATATCCACGTACCAACAACTTTAAATGTCAAAATTTTCAAGTTAGAAATAGATCTCATAATATCACCATAATTCAATTAACGTTACCCGTTCATAGAATTTTCATTTACATAATAGATTGCATCATATCCATCATCATTTAAATAACGTTAAACATTCATAGAATTTACATTCACATAATAGATCGCATCATATCCATCATCATTCAAATAGCATTTAAACATTCATAGAATTTACATTCACATAATAGATCGCATCATATCCATCATCATTCAAATAACATTTAAACATCCATAGAATTTACATTCACATAATAGATCGCATCATATCCATCATCATTCAAATAACATTTAAACATTCATAAAGGTTCATATGTCTTAAAATTTCAAGTGTATCATCAATAGTTTCATTGTGACTAGAAAATAAAGGTGATTATGCCTCAGGTAATCCTAGTTGTCTAAGTCAAAAGGTGGTGTTACATACACCCAACCTTCGAGAAACATATTCTCAAGGTGGTCAAAAAAGTGAGGGATAATCTCACCGTAATGTCTCGGCATCCTCCCAAGTAGCAGATCATGGACTATATGTGTCTAATTGGACCTTAACTTGGTCTACCAGACGGTTCCTAAGCTATTGAACTCTACGGTCCAATATGCGTAACGGTTCTACCATGAGGGTTCTCGCGTCTGATACCTGCAATTCCTTCCAATTTAGTTTATGTGATTTGTCAACAACATAATGACGTAGAACAAATACATGAAAAATATTATGAGTTTTATGCAAGTGGGGTGGCAGTACGAGACGATAGGCAATGGGTCCAATTTTCTCTTGGATTTTGAACGGTCCTATAAATTGAGGTGACAACTTTGTCCCCTTCTCGAACCGAATGGTAGTCTTATTAGGCCTTATATGAATGAAAACCTTATCTCCCACTTTATAGCTTCGGTCAGTCCTGTGTGCATCATCATAACTTTTCTATCTATCTTGTGCTTCCTTTAGTCTCTGCCTAATCTCTATCACCTGTTCCTCCATCTCTCGAATCAATTATGGCCCAACTGTCACACGGTCTTCTAATATTTCCCAACTCAGCGGTATTCTGCATGGCCTTCCATACAGAGCTTCATAGGGCGACATTCCAATGGAGCTATGAAAACTGTTATTGTAGGCAAACTCTACCAAAGGTAGGTACTTCTCCCAAAGGGTTTGATTATCCATAACATACATCCTAAGCATGTCTTCCATGACTTGGTTTACTCTCTTAGTTTTCCCATCTGTTTTAGGATGACAATTTGTGCTTAAGTTCAACTACGTCCCCAACGCTAACTGCAAACTTGTCCAAAACCTAGAAGTGAATCTGGAGTCCCTATCTGAAATGATCTTCTTGGGTATCCCGTGAAAATGGATGACCTCACTTACAAACACACGTGCCACATCAGTGACATCGTAAGTGTCTTTAACTGGAATAAAATTAGCACTCTTGGTCAATTTATCAACTATCACAAGAATGGCATTGTGTCTATGAGACGTGAGCGACAAACCCACAACAAAATCCATATAAATGACTTCCCACTTGGACATAGGAACATCATGTGGTTGTAGAAGACATTCCGGGTGATGGTGGTCAACTTTCACTTGTTGACACTCTAGGCACTTCGCGATGAAATGGACTACATCGTGCTTCATGCCTACCCAAAAGAAAATCTTCCTCATGTCTGCGTACATTTTCTTCACACCTGGATGCGCACAATAAAGTGATCTATGGGCTTCCTTCAGTATGATGCTTCGAATATCCCCACCTTCGGGGATGTACATCCTTCCTCGGTATCTTAATAGCCCATCTGCTTCCAGGATATATCCTTCATACTTTGGATCTAATTGCCTCCCACTCTGGAGGTTTGAAGTAACCTTTAAATACCAACTATCTCCAAGGAGTTGCGTCAACACACATTCCCTCAGATTGACTTTTAAGGGTACCAAGGAGAAGACACGTGGTCTCCTACTCAAGGAATCCATGACCATGTTTTCTTTTCCCTTGATGTATGAAATACCAAAATCATACTCACTCATAAACTCACTCCATCACCTCTTCCTGGAATTAAGATCCCTTTCAGTGAAGATATGTTTTAAATTTTCATGGTATGTTTTGAGCTCAAAGTTTCACCCCACTAGATAGTGCCTCCAAAGTTTCATAGCTAGCATTATAGCTGCCAACTCTAAATCATGAGTAGCATAAAGATCCTCATGTTTCTTCAACTTCCTTGATGCATAAGCTATCACTCCTCCATCCTACATTAGCACAACCCCAAACCCTTGCTTTGAGGCATCCGTGCAGATTCTGAAGTCCTTTTCCATATCCGACACTCGTAGAATTGGTGCACTAGTTAGTAACCTCTTAAGCTCGATGAATGCACTATCACATTCTTTTGTCCATTCATACTTGACCCCCTTGCGCTACAAAGTGGTGATGGATTCACTATTTTAGAGAACCCTTCACCAAATATCTGATAATAACCTGCTAGCCCCATGAAGCTTCTTACCTCATGAGCATTTTTCGACACTGGCCATTCCATAATGGCCTTTACCTTTTCTGGGTCCACAAATATTCCTTCACCGGAAATGATATGACCTAAATAGTGAATTTATTTTCGAAAGAAGGAACACTTTGACAACTTCCCATACAATTTGTTCTCTCTAAGGCAGAACAACACCACTCGCAAGTGTTCCTCATGTTATCTTTCATTCTTGGAATAGATGAGGATATCATCTAGAAAGACTTGTACAAAATGTTCTAAGTACTTCCGGAATACACCGTTCATGAGGCTGATGAATATTGTTGGTGCATTGGTCAATCTGAAAGGTACTACAACGAACTCGTAATTCCCAAACCGAGTTCAAAAGGCAGTTTTAGTAATATCGCCTTCCTTAATCCTTAACTGGTGATACCCTGATCACAAATCAATTTTTGAGAATATCGATGCTCCTTTCATCTAATCAAAGAGATCATTGATTTGTGGAATAGGGTACCTATTTTTCACTGTAGCACAGTTCAAGTCCCTGTAATATATACATAGTCACAAGGAACCATCCTTCTTCTTCACAAAAATTACTGGTGCACCCCAAGGTGAGACACTAGGCCTTATTATCCCTAAGTCAAGTAGTTCTTTCAACTTCATTTGCAACTCACAAAGTTCTGGCGCGGTCATACTATACGAAGTCTTGGAAATTGGTTCTGCACCAAGTTTTATCTCAATAGTAAAATCAAGCTCCCTCTCAGGACATAACCCTGGCAACTCGTTCAGAAAAACATCCTTAAACTCTGACAATACTGGGTACTGATCCAAGGAGGGTCCTTTCCTTTCATTCACTGCTTCCACTACATAAAGTTGACACCCTTGCCTCATGCACCACTTAACCTTCATAGTTGAGATAAAGCATAGAGACACCTTTCTCTGTACACCGTGGATCTCTACTGGCCTTCCTTCATCGTCAACACAAAGAACCCTTTTTGTGAAACAATCTACCATAGCTTGATGGGATTCTAACCAATCCATTCCAATGATTAGGTCATATGTCCCGAGAGAAGGGATGTATACCTTTAGCCTGGTAGTACACACTCTCAGGTCTACTAGACAATTATCAATGCTAATTCCTATCGCTTGTTTTTCCCTGAAGCCCTCTCGACTTGTTTAAAGTCGTCGTTCTCGTAGGCTGCCAACCCACTCTTTTCTAGTGCAGAAGGTGAAATGAAACTATCTGTAGCACCAGAATCAAATAAAATTTTAACATTGATATGATTTAGCATACCTAACGACTCCACCACCATGTATTGATGTTTTTCCTGACGATTATTAACTGCTACATAAATCTGGTGGCTGCCACTTGTTCTTCCCATCGGGGCCTTTCCTTCTCTATGAACAAATCCTACTTGCAACTCTAGGCAGTCACATTGGTAATGGGGTCCTCCACATCCCCAACATGTAACACGATATGGAACCTACACACTACTCTGTGACGATCTCTGAAATGAGTTCCTTCCCCTGGAACCCCTGCCCCTACTAGCTGCTCCATGAGAAGGTTGTGGACCTGCCTGCGTCATTGGAGATGACTAGGATGTTGCACTCGATGCCATTGAAATACCTGTGGAAACTGTCCTTGGTGTGACTCTATTACCATAAGGAGGTGGCCTAGAGCTCCCTCCCCTGGAGAAGGTCCTAGGGGCCTTCCCCACGAATCCAGGATGATGTGGAAAGGTCGATCTCATACCTCTGTTTAAGCTCATGTGTTCCTCAGCATAATGTGCATTTTCAACCACTTCCGCTACTGAAGAAAGTTTCCACATCCGTACCATGGCCCTTATCCTAGGGTTTAACCCATAAACAAAGAGTTATGCCTGTTGTTGATCATTATCCATGTACGAAACATATTTTACCAACTCCATGAACCTTATCTCGTACTCTTTCACAATCTTATTTCCCTGTACTAGAGCATGAAATGATCCCACCTGTTGTTCCTCGTAGTAAGTTGGTATATATTTTCTTCAGAACCTTTCCTCAAAAATTTCCCAAGAGACGGTGTCTGGGGTAAGATGCAACTACCTCTCCAGGTTTCCCCACCAGTTCAAGGCGATGTCCCTCAACTGAAAGATTGGTATTTTCGCCTTTGACGTGGAAGCATAGTCTCTTAGGGAGAAACATCATGTCACTCCTTCCAACCATGCCTCTGCATGTTCACTGGCACGACCCCCAGAAAACTCTGGAAATTTGATCTTCTACAGTTCTCTAGTGATATCCTTGGGTGGAGGCCCTCCCCCTGAATCCCTCGATGCTTCAGGTTTACCCACTCCATATGGTGGGAACTCCACTTCGACCCCTGCTAGTTGACGCCCCTTTAAAGTCTCATTTATATCCTCCAAAGAGTGAAAAATGAGAGCTAATTCAGGCGATGGTGGTGGCAGCGTTTGCGGTCCTTGTGATGATGCCCCTCTGCCCCAATTTCCTCGAGTTCTAACCATCTAGAACAATTGAATCTGCATCAAACCAAATGCTTGTCAGGGAAGAGTCTAAGGCAGTTCACATTCGCTCAACTTATATTGGTAAACATAGGTTTAGGCATAATTTTTTTTACTTGTCTATAAACAGACGTTACTCTCTTTAGGGTAAGTCGCTACGAGTCAAGGTTAAAGCCTCTAAGATTGGTAACTTCATCCAGGTAAGCTACTATCTTGTCTCCTTGCTAACTATGCTAGTGCCATAATGTACTTGCCAATTACTCTAACTTAACTATTTAGTCAAACATTTAACCCTTCCCTATATCAATATATGGCATTCATATTAACCACCCTTATAATATGAAGAAAAGGCTCGGCGCTTGCGCTGGGCTTGTGTTGGTTAATGTGTGAACTCATTGTTTGGATTTGGTTTAGTAGGTGCTTTGGCTTAAGGTGGTAAGTAGGTTACTTGTGCACACACACCACACT
>SNQJ01S0014062.1:0-24428 GCA_010110895.2 Picea sitchensis
AGTCTTTCTTGGGTAAAATCAATTTTCTAAGAAGGTTCACCTCTAATTTTGTTGAGTTGGTTAAGCACATTACATCCATGCTTAGAAAAGGAAATGAGGTGAAATGGAATTTTGAGGCTCGAGAATATTTTGATCAGATCAAAAAGGCTTTAGTTGAAACACATATGCTCATCATCCCTGACTATTGTAGGGAATTTCTGATATTTTCTTTTGCCTAATTTGATACAATGGTTGTTTTTTTTCTACAGAAAAATGGAGAGGGATTAGAGAAGCCTATTTCTTTTTCAACAAAGCATTGAGGGATGCAGAAATGAGATATGATATCATGGAGAAGAAGGCATATGCTTTGGTCAAAGCCCTCAAGGCTTTCAGAATATATGTTATGCATTCAAAAAGAGTTGCATATGTCCCCTCAGCCTAAGTGAAAGATATATTGATTCATCCTAACATAGATGGAAAGAGAAGCAAATGGATTGCTAAAATTTTGGAATTTGACCTTGAAATAAAGCCCACTAAATTGGTGAAAGGCCAAGGATTGGCCAAGTTTTCAGCTGAATCAAATTGCAAGTCTTTGGGGGTTAATTTCATGAACATAAACTCATAAAATAAGCAAGTTGAGATTGTTGATAAAGGCTCTCATGTCAACCCCAACTTGGCAGAATGCACTTGGTATAAAGACATCGTATATTTTCTGCAGAAGTTGTGGCCTCCTGATGGCTTGGACAAGAACAAGGTGAGAGCTTTGAAACTCAAAGAAATCAAATATTGTCTCATTGATCGGGTTTTGTATTGGAAATATACCCTTGGAGTTCTTTTGAGATTTCTAGATCCACAGGAGGCCCAAAGGGCCATAACTGATTTTCATGATAGCTTATGTGGGGGCCATCATTTTTGGAGGACCACAGTTTATAAGATCCTCAGAGATGGGTATTTTTGGCCCAACCTTTTTACTGATGTATGTGAAAATATTAGAGCTTGTGACAAATGCCAAAGTTTTTCTAGAAAGAAGCAGCTCAAATCTTTTCCTTTCAAGACTGTGGTGGTTTCTGGACCTTTTCAGCAGTAGGGTCTTGACTTCATTGGAGAAATCCACCCAAGATCAAGTGGTCAGCACAGGTGGATTTTGACTGCCACCGGTTATTTCACCAAGTGGATAGAAGCCATTGCTACAATAATTTCATCCCACAAGGTAATCATTAGCTTTCTTTAGGATATCATGTCCAGATTTGGTTGTCCAAGCAGGATTGTTACTAATAATGTTGCCTCCATCAAATTTGAACCATTGATCAAGTTCTATGAATAGTATGAGATTAAATTATTCCATTCTACTCCTTACTACCCCCAAGGAAATGGTTTGGCAGAGTCCTCTAACAAGAGCCTCATAAATATCATCAAGAAATTGTTAGAAGACAACAAGAAAGCATGGGACTCAAAGCTAAAATTTTCCTTATGAGCTGACAGAGTTACAATAAAGAGGTCACTTGGTGTTTCCCCTTTTCAGCTTGTATATGGGGTTGAGACTATCTTTCCTACTCATCTTTCCTTGCTTGTGGAAAAATTCCTCCAAGACTACCAAGGAGAACCTAATGATATGGTCAGGAGGATAAAACAGTTGGTAGAAGTGCAGTAGTCCAGAGAGCAACTACTTGATAAAGCTCAAGACCATCAACAAAAGATAAAATGATCCTTTGACAAGAAGGTAAGCAAGGAATATTTTAAGTTGGGTAATCTAGTGCTCAAGTGAGATGCACCCAAGAAAGACAAAGGAAAACATGGTAAATTCGAAGCCTTATGGATTGGTCCTTTCAAGATATTTGAGGTATTTTCAAATAACACTTATAAATTGCAGAACTTGGAGGATTCCGAAGTTTTTGGTAGCCCTATCAATGGGCACTTTCTAAAAAAAATATTTTTCTTAAGCCATGATTGGATTTCCATCCATTGTAAATACCACTTTCTCTTTGATTTATGTTTGAATAAGTGACCCCATGACCCAAAAGCTAAGGCACTGAAACTACTTGTTCTTGGCAGCTCACAGGGAGCATGTCATCTGCTATGGAGCCAATGTTATCATATGAGGTTGTTGAGGGTTGCAGGTGATAGCCATGAGTGTGGGAAAATAGGTAGGTGCAGTTTTCGGCAGCGAAGATCCCCCCCATGAAGTTCATTTTAGCGCCACCTCTAAATGCGGTTAGAAGTATTCCATAGTTGGAAGGTGAGTAATATTTTGCGGGGGCGATAAAATAGTAGGCACACCCAGATCGTAGATCATGATCAGATCAATAGCCACCAATCATTTTAGTGCCACAAGATGCACAGGCGTTAAAATCCAAAGGCGGGCCAAAATCAAAATCGTGGTATTGTGGGGAGGCTACGTGGCGGAAGATGGTTCATTTCAGGCCCGAAAGCGATGTGGGTCCAAACCGCTTTCAAAGACCCCGAAATCACTTGCGCGTATAATGTCGTATCCAACAGCAACATGTGGTCACCTTCTAGTCGTCCAGCCCCCCTCCAATCCCGACGAGGATTCAGTTAATGAACAAAGAATGGTAGTTGAAACCTCAGCTCAGTCCATAAATAAAAAGCATGGAAGTTATGGCCAAGGAGACAGAACTATCAGCCCGAGGTACCATGATGGATGGTTTCTTCTTGCAGGCCCATACTAATATGAGATTGCGTCTGACAGGAGGAAACACGCACACTCTGAAAGAAGGATGCACATACGAAAATCTTTGGATGGGATAGCCAGATGACTCTCCTAACAGTGTTTACTGATCTAAGTATAAATATATTAGTTCAATATTTTGTTATAGTCGTCGAATGGTTGATCAAAGCTCCCTATTTTTTAATATTTTGATACCAAATTTGTTCTCTGGTTATGTATGAGACCTGAGACTTTCTCAGTAATAGAAGTCAGCTTCTTTCATCATCTTGTTTACTGTTGTGCTGAAACACTCGTGCATGGATGATCCAGACAAGTTGTTGTAGTTTTATTGTAATGGAGGTTTGATTATAATTTTTTTGTGACTTGTTTTAGTATTCTCTTTTGTTTTCATGTTTCCTCTTATGTTGAAATGCTCGTGCATGGATGATCCAAATGAGTTATTATAGTTGTATTGTAATGGAGGTTTGATTATAATACTATTGTGATATATTTCAGTATCTTAAACTTGGGTTCAAGAGTGCTCTTATGCCTAAGTTTTTCTTCACCAAGTTGCTTGAAGGTCGGATGCTCATGGCAGACTTGTCCACCTTTCTCACTAAGTCTTCCCCCTTCTAACTTTTAACCTTAAACCATTGACTGAAATTAATGAGGACCTCATTTCCCTATGCATTGCATGTCATATTTATGTGTTAAAACATTCTTGTACTGATCTTTGTCCATTTGACCTCCACTCATAAACCTACCTCCACAAACATTTTGATGGGTACTGGGATTATCCTCTTGCAATCTGAGGGTGACTCTCAGTGCTAACAGTCGGGTAAGAAAACTTCAGTTTCACATCTCAAAGTATTTGACTGTGGTGCATTTGTGCATGTTCCCGAGGAAAAGAGGAGCAAGTTGGACAATAAGGCAGTCAAATGTATTTTCATTGGATACAAAGAAGGAATGAAAGGATATAAGCTCTGGGATCTGCATTAAGTAGAATAGTGTACAATTCAGATGTGGTTTTCAAAGAAGTCGGAGGTAATCCTGAGCCTAAAGAAATTTTTCAGATTGAGAATAATCCTGAGATAGTATGATTTGAACTGGGGAAGGAAGAAGTTGATTCATATGAGTCGACTGAATTAGATGAAGAGTTGGAACAACCAACCTCGGTCGTAAGGAGGTCATAAATAGTAAGAAAAACAGTCGAAAGGTATAGTCCTCCGGACTTCCATTCTACATTTTTGTTAACTACCACCGACAATGAGCCTAATTTTGTTGGGGAGGAAGTCGACTCGACAGAGG
Source organism: Picea sitchensis (assembly GCA_010110895.2). Classification (NCBI taxonomy): domain Eukaryota; kingdom Viridiplantae; phylum Streptophyta; class Pinopsida; order Pinales; family Pinaceae; genus Picea; species Picea sitchensis. The sequence goes on from SNQJ01S0014062.1 coordinate 3,953, forward strand.
GTAAACTCTAGAAGGACGCCATGGTCTAAGATATGGAATCCTTGCATAAGAATTATACGTGGGACTTAATCAAGATTCCTAGTGGAAGAAAGCATGTCGGTAGAAAATGGGTATTCAAGAAGAAGATGAATACCACAGAACAAGTCAAGAATTTTAAAGCTCGACCAGTATCGAAAGGATATTCCCAAGTCGAGGGAGTAAACTTTGATGATATTTTTTCCCTTGTTGCATAGTTAACTTCCATTAGAGTACTAATGTCTCTGGCTAAGACATTCCATATGGAAATAGAACAGATGGATGTGAAGAAAGTGTTCCTACATGGGGACCTGGAAGAGGAAATCTACATGAAATAGCCCGAAGGTTTTGTAGTAAAGGGAAAGAAATATTTGGTGTGTAAACTGGAAATATCCATTTCTGGTATAAAGAAATCACCAAGGATGGTACCAAAAGTTCGATGCATACATCCTTAGTTTGGGATTTGTGAGAAGCAAAGTTGATCACTACATATATTCCAAAGAATAAGTTGGGAATTTCATATATGTAGCTTTGTATGTCGATGACATGTTGTTGATTGGAAACATAATGGACGCAATAAAGGAGGTGAAGAAGCAGCTATCTTCCAAGTTTGACACAAAGGATCTCGGTGTAACTAACTTCATTATGGGAATGGATATTAAAAGAGATCAAGTTGATAGAAATATCTAATTGAATGAGACAAAGTATATTGAAACAGTTTTGAAACGTTTCAACATGCAGGATTGCAAACCGGTGAAGGTGCCAATTCCTGTGGGAGAAAGGATAATTGTTGAACAATGTACAAATACACAGGAAGAAATAGAGGACACGGAACATGTTCCCTATGCAACTGTTGTTGGTAGTCTAATGTATGTGATGTTCTTCACTCAACCAGACATTTCCCATGCAGTGGGAGTGTTGACAAGGTACAGGTTGACACCTGGGAAGGAGCACTGAATAGTTGTCAAGAGAGTATTTAGGTATTTGTGTGGCACGAAGGACTATGTTATATGCTACCAAGGAAAACCTGGAGGTGATAGTGAATTAAACGTACATGTATTTGTCAACATTGAATAGGTTGGAGATCTAGGCCAATGGAGGTCGACCAATGGATATGTCTTCAAGATGTTCAGTGGAGCAATCAGGTGGATGAGTAAGCGACAGGTGGTTGTATCCTTGTCAAAAATATAAGTTGAATACATGGTAGCCACTCATGGAAGAAAAGAAGCAGTATGGTTGCAAACGTTGTGCTCAGCAATCGAGTTTGAGCAGAGAGATATGAAGATAAGTTGTGATAGTCAAAGTGAAATATTTCAGGAAAAGAACCTGACTTATCATTCGAAGACTAAGCACATTGATGTACAATACCATTTCATTAGAGACATGGTGGAAATAAACAAGGTGTTGTTGGAGAAAGTAGACATGTTGGAAAACATAGCAGACTCATTGACCAAGTTTGTGAGTGTTGTGAATTTCTCTTAGTGCAGAGAGGAAATGGGCATTGCTTCCATGGGTCTGTGAACAAAAGTTCATGAATCTCCTAGTTTCAGCAAAGAAGACAACAAGTGGGAGAATATTCGGTTGTTATATTCTTTGTATTGAAAATCTATTTGAGGTGGATCAAATGGTGGTCGAAGTCGAGGTGGATCGACCGCAGGTCAAATTCGAGGTGGATCGACATCAAGTTTAAGGTCGAGGTGGATTGACATCAAGTCGAAGGTCGAGGTTAGTTGACCAAGTAAAGATGAAGTCGAAGGTTGAGGAGGTTCAACATGGTAAAGGCATCGACAGAAAGTTGAATAGGTCAACCAATAAGAGGTCTATAGGCAGGCATGTGACCGACATAAGACTGAATGAAGGTTGACTAGTATTCGATGGGTAATATGACTTGGTATTCAATTGTAACAAAATCCTGAGATTTGTGGGATTTGTATCCAATGATCTGCATGGATCTGTAACCATTTTTATGTGCCATTTATTTAGGGTTTTTCCTGCTGTAAATCCTATAAAGAGGCATGTTGTAAGGCAATAAAGGTTAATCAGTGAATCGTAATATAGCTAATCTTTAGAGAAACCTTTAGATGTAGGTTTCTAGTCATGAAAATGTAAGCCAAATTGGCTACAGGGTTTTTCTTGCGTAAGCAAGAGGTTATGATGTTGATTGTGTCTTAGGTGTGGACCAAGGTTAGAAATGTTACATTTTATTCAGATTGAATAAGACAAAAAAATAGTTGAACTCTCAAGGAATGTTGGTTTTCCTGGTTTGGGTTTTTTTGATGGGCGTATTTGACACACCCTCAACTGGAAGGTCAAATCCGGATCAGGGTTGTCTAGATAACCGAAGTCATTTGGAATGAAATGACCCGATGAGTTTAATGGCTCCGTTGGCCAACTAAAGTCCTAAAAATAATAAAAGAAAAGAAACTAATCTATAAAGCTATGATACTAATAATATAATAATTACAAAACTTCAAATGGAAACGCAAATATGTGCATATGATTATAAACAGTTTATGTACAGCATACAAGATTTACTTGACATCTTGTGAAATGAATGTTTTTGAAATTGTTATGAAAGAGACAAAGAAACCACATACATTGTTATGTTTTCTTTTGAATGTCTAAAGATCTAAAACTAACAAATTCTAATCAAATATAATTGAAATAAGAATACGTAAACAGTCAAAAGTTAATTCATGTTGTTCTTATTTCATTAATAAAATGTTTTAAATAAATAACATGTAAACTAACCTGTAACTAATCGACTAAAATGAATTTATCCTCCTGTGCAATTTCAAGACTCTTGACTATCCAGCCTGTTGTATCCTTTTCGTCACTTGAATGAGCAAAAGAGGGACACTTGCAAGCCTAGTTGGGTTAGCTGGATAGGACAGAAGTTAGTGCAAGAGTTATAAATATCAAGCACAAGAAATAAAAAAACAACTAAGCTAACAACAATTAAAGAAACTAAACTAAAGTGCATAAGGGAATTAGAACCAAACTTAACCAAACAATTGACCAATATTCATGCCACCAATGGATAGATTGTATTAGTGGGCAAACACCAAAGATAAAGGGAGACTTATGGATCCCCTCTTCCTCCAAGGGAGGGATATTGAACCCCCAATGAGAGATATCTTCTTACAAATAGAAAACTAAAAGGAAATGGTGAATAAATCCAAAGCTCATTCACTCAAGAGGTGATGTGAATAGCCCAATGAAATGGTGCATGTATGATTCCAATGAGGAAAGAAGTTCCTTGCAGGAGAATAGAGGCAGCATAACAATACAAATAGATTCTTGGAAATATAGTGCACCCATGGCCTCTTTTTATATCAAAGCTTTGAGGCACTCTCCAACCAGTCTTTAGTGTGAACAAGGGGCCCTTTAAGGCACCTTTAGGTCTTTGACCAGCCCCCCACTCGGATTCAGCTCAGATTTGGGGGTCAAATCGACTTGGGAGATGAACCAGAAGTGGGTGGGAGGCCGACCAAAATCATTAATGCATTGTTCTGAGGTGTGCGTGGCTTTTTGCATCCATAGTCGTGCATCAGGCGCATGTTCTCTTTCCCTGCATTTTCGACTAGTGCACGTGCGCGCGCTTCCTTTATATTTTGAGCGCATGCTGATTTTATAACCAGTGGTATAGTTTGTTCCCTTTTGAAATGCATTTTTGGGCCATGAATGAACTAATAGGTGTTTGGAGATGCTCATTTCGTGTAACCATTTGCGAATGAAATTTCAGTGATAACAGATGCCCCCTAATGTGTGAGGTTAGGAGCATACGTATAGCTGAAATACATCAATGTTTCTTTTACTGAGAGTACCATTGTAAGAAAGAGTGTTGAGAGGGATTGCAAGAGCGACCCATTGGAGGGAGAGGGGAACCTGTGGGACCCAAAACTTTCGCCAGGTATGGAAAAATAAAATTGTGTACAAACAAGGCGATCATGCCCCATGCTTGTGTCATGTAACTCAAAATGTGGAAGACAATAACTGAAGTGGTATGTTGACATAGATAACTGCAGCGCCCTCCGGGGTGGTTTGATAATGGAAGAGGACAATTTTGATGGTAAACATAAACTGAAAAGAGGCGATGACACCTGCAAGAAGTGTCGATAATTTGCGGGCATTGATAGCCCAACAAATTTCAGAGGTCTTCGGAAAGTATAAAAAATAATTGCAATAGTTGCAAAGTAAGACCCACCGTAACATGAGATAGGGTTGAAGTCGAATTTTATGGGGGTCAACAACAGCAGAGAACAATGGTGTTTTTCTCTGTGTCGTCTGAGACTCCTCATTATAAAGGGAATGAGAGTCAAGATATTGTCTCCCTCCTGGAAACTGTGTTGGTGTCAACAGAAAGGGAGATGCGACTCCGAGAAGCAACAGGCTTCAAGAAATCCACTAGATGAGATCGGGAACTGATGAGGTGCATGGATGAGTTCAAGACGTGGTGAGACTCAAGACTTCCCTTGGTTGGGGATATATGTTAAGTATGAGTGGTAGCAACCGTGAAACTAAAACTAGCATCAGGGGGACAACTAGATGAGGGTTAAATTGTGCCAGAGGCATGACAAAGTGGACAAACTCAGAGATTGTAGGTACATGGACTATGGGATACTCAGGTTTTATGGACGATGTCAACAAGATTAGAAGGTAATGAATGCCTCTAACCAAGGGCGACACGGGTTTCTTTGCCAGGAAAAAAGAATTTTGTCGAGGGTGACAACAAAAATCTAAGTAAATGATGGAAACAAAAGCTTTTTACAATTACAAAATGAATAAAGAATTGATTAGGATAAACGTGCAAAGACAAAACGGGTGCCCTAGTTCAAGATGGCTTGGCTTTTGATGGCGCAAGTTGCATGAAAAACCTGGTGGAGGGTAGGGGCCCCATGGGTGGGTTTATGTATGAGGTAAATGAATGGAGGGAAATTTGCAGATGGGAAAACTTATTTTGGATGAAATGGGAGGTTAATAATACTGTGGAGGTGCAGTCAAAGTGAAACCATGATGAGAGTTTTTGGGAGTCCATTGGGAAGGCTAGCATAATGAGGAGAAGAAGTATGTGTTTGATTCTCGGAAATGTATAAGACTATCAGGACTCCCATCCCTAGGGGATGACAGCAGCATGAGTTTCAAAGGGCCAAGGGGGACTTATGAATGGGACAACTCATGTGGGGGAGAATGATATCGGGTGACAGTACTTGAAATGCAGTGGAGGTGATAGTACTGCAGAGTCGAGTATGAGGATCCTACAAGAAAATGTCGGAGGGTGTACTCAATAATCCAAATATCAATTTCATCATAAGTATACTCAACCATACTATCAAATTTTTTGGTCGATGATTTCATCAAATTTTCGACTTGCTCTTCAAATTGTTCTCTGCTCATGATAATTAAATTTGATAATAAGCTTGGATCTGAAACTTCAATAGTGATGTCTGCAATATCCAAACCAATAATATTTGAGTATGCCTCAGTATTTTTCTGTGATAGTTATTTTAATTGATTTAACAGCCCCTTTAATGTATTAATTCTTTCATTCCAACATGCCTTTAATTGTTTCATATGGAACTGGGAGGGAAAATATTCATGTTTTCTCCTATGATCTGTCATTTCCAAGACATTTGCTACAAACATAGCAAATCCATTTGTGAACGATCCTTCATCATTCTTTGAATATGCATTTAAGTATTCTTTAGCGTTTTGAATTCTGAGCCCGAGAGCAGAAAATATTTTTTCCAAGTCCCATAAATATAGAATAAGTGACACTATTTTCTTTATATTGTCTTCAACAAAGTGTCAAGTGGAAATGATTAAGCTTGAAATTCCTTTTACTCTCATATTTGACTCTGGAGTTCCTTGAAGAGTTCTGTCAAGTTGTATCATGGAGACTAGGGTAGCCAATATGGGTGGGGGAATGAGAGTTGCCTCCAATTCTTTGAATCTCTCCTTAAGCCTAATATTTTCCTCTTCCATATTAATTATTGAAACATCCAATGCATCCCTTAAGATCCTATGAATTGAGGATAATTTTGAAGGAAACATGTTTTTAGTATCAATGGTGGACCATGACTTTCCCTTCTTATTCTTCGTACTTCTTTCCAAGGTCAATTTCTTTGAAGATCTATCAAATAAAACATTTTGTACAAAAAAGGTCTCTTTGTCGGAGAAAACTTCATCTTGAACATCCAATTTAACGAATTGTACATTTTCTTGGGTGTGTTCTTCTTCATTTGGAAACCGGATATTTTCAATATCAACGTCTAAATCCATATCATCAAGAAAAATATCATTTTCAAGTTCATTTTGTTCTTTTCCCTCTTCTTGAGAATTAACCCTTTTCCTTTTCATTGTTAATTTATTGGGGTTTTCTAAACTTCCTTGAGGAGGATTTCTTTCTCCATCGTCACATGAATTGTTACTTGAGGGTTTTCTTTGTTGGTTTGTTTCATACTGAGAATTTACTTTAGGAAAAAGACTTATGGGATAAACAGTGGGTGATTGAGTGTTTCTTTCACTTTAGGGTTTCCCTCTTTGCTTATAATGTTTTGTAGTGCTCACAATTGTCTCTATGTCACCATAATTTTTATCAGTACCTTGAACAAGAGGCTCATGATTATCACCCTCTTCCTCCCCAAATGTGAGTGTATTGATCAATGTAGTGTTGAGCCCAGCTGATACCATGTGATTATAAAAAATATGGTTGGGGTCAAACCATTTTATTTCTTCTGCAAACTTCAAATTAATCTGGTCAAAGTAAGAGGCATGTTCATCAATTTTGGAGATCTGTGTTAAGAGAATTTCACCAACTCTCCAAGGTAGAGGAATAAAAAAAAAAATCCTTCTTTCATAAAAATCATGAAACCATAACTTATATTTCCTCTCCACCTCTATGACAAATAACTTGTCCGGCACATAATAAGGGAGATATATAGGATTTTCATGAGAACAGAAAATCCTAACGATGTTGTAATTATCCATTTTCTCTAGAATTCCCTTTTTATTCAAAAAGGTGGATGTTTCCAATGAAATATTGGAAGTATATTTTCCAAAGAGTAATTTATTAAATTCATACGCAAAATCATTGTAAACTTCATAAAAATAATGGATAACTTTCTACCTAATCCAAAGAGCTTGATACCACATAGTTACGAGTCAATTTTTGAGTTTACCCTTTTTCCAACACTTAAACCTTTAAAAATATGACAATGTGTGATAGAAAATATCAAATAAGATGCCATATAGAATTTGTTCTGACTTCTTAAATTCATTAATTGTGCAGAAGTTTCATTTGATATGATTTTCGCCCAATCAAAGACAACATTTTCATGAATTGTGAAATGTAAAATATATAGTGCCAGCTGGGGAATGGTTGTTGTAGAATCTGGATCGGTAACTCTTGTAAATAACCAAGCAATTTCTCGATAAGGGTCCTTTAAAGAACTAACCTGGATTCTAGATATGTCTTATGGCATTGCAATAGAATCTTCTAAATATTCCTGCAGGAGCTCCATTCCATTATTTTTCCCTCTAAGAAAATTGTTGTCTTCTTCTCCTTTGTATATTAACTTCAGCTCTAGTATTTTTAACATTTTTTTGAAAACTGAAGGCACCAATGAAACAGGGGAGCCACTTTGTAGTGAAATTTTTCTTTTGTTCTGGACAAATTTATCAATACACCAAGTGACAATCTCTTTTCATTTGAAAACCTTAGGTACACAACCAACTAGAGCTATTCTTGATGTCCAAACTTTATTATTATATTTATCTGGTAACGTTGAATAGTACCAATATGATCTCGACCAGTGGTAATTGTAATCTTCTCTGGGAAATAAATTCAAGGTATACGCACAGAAATGGTGTTTTCTTTCAGCCATCTTTAGCATATTGATATACTTTCTTTGTAATACCTCCTAGAACAGTGAAATAATGTTTACATTAGATCCTTGATGAGAGCATTAACCTGAAATAAATGTGATTTTCCTTCTATAGAAACATCATTAATAACGACCTTTTCATAATTCAATTTAGCAGTTGAGTTCGTAGAATTAGCATTTAATATCACTCAAGAACTGTGAAAGAGAAAGGGCACATCACAGCGGGGAGTCAGAGTGGAGGAAATCAAATGAGAATGTGAGTCTGTGACTCCAAGATTCCATGAGTCCACCGTGATAAGAAAAAAGACTAAGTATCAGTACTTGTCAGACTGACTTGTGAAGACAGAAGATACAAAAGAAAAGAGATCGCAAGTCTGTGAGTACTCTGTGAGTCCACGAATGAAAAAATAAACTAAGTGTGGCAAAATGTTCAAAGAAGAAAAGTGATAGACCGTGAGTTTGCGAGTCCACCAACCCGTGAATGTAACAAAATGACATAATTATGGAAAAAGCATAAGTCGTAGAGGTAAGACATGAAAATGAAAATTATGGGTGGAAAACATACTTAGAAAAAATATAAGTGCAGAGCAATGAAAAAGAAAGAATAAGTTATGAGGTTCAACACATTCCTAGTAAATACCCTATGTAAACTAGTATGCCTAATCTAGGGGATTCAAATTGGCACATGCTAGCACAAAACTAGCCAAATAATCTAATTGCTCGGATATACATACATACATATGTATGTATGTGTACTACATATACATGCATACATACATAATATATGTATGTATGTACACCATTAAAAACACTATCACAACTAAATTTAGAGAGAAATTATGGTGCAAGGAATACATAGAGAAAAAAAGAAAGTTAATGTACTATAAAGAGATCATTAATCCCAAGTTAGAAGTTGAAAACTATATTTCTAATAAAGTTATCTTAATGAATAAAATTAACATGCTAAAATAAGAATGAACTCTGATCGATTTCATAGAGAAATTGGATGTTGGAAAAGACCTAAAATGCTATGGAAAGAAAGAATATGCAATATTTGTGACAAAATAAAATGGAGGATGAGAAACAATTTCTCTTATATTTCTATACACATGCACACATTGGGTCCTATTTTTACATTATTGGCAACATTATTTATCTTCGTAACTTGTTAAGTCATGGAAACAAATGGAGATAGGAAAGTTCATCTCCTATCTTTTCGATCATAGAAATGAAATGTTAAAACAAATCAATTAATTCCTTATCAATTTTCTTAAGGTCCAATAGACCAAATTTGGTCTTAGTGAATGGAAATCATCACACACTTACATTCATATGGAATACAAGCATCTTTTATTTTTTTAATTCTATATTTTAGATCAAACGTAGGTGAAATGACATATAGCATGTAAGAAAATAAATGTATAAATAGAAGTCATTTTTCTTGATAGTTCTTGCACAAAGTTGATGGTCTCAAAAGAGACAATGGAATTTTCCAATAACACACACTTGTTATGGTCTCACAAATGCATATGAATAATTTACAAAATACATGCATGTTACAACTGAATTGTTATTGAATTGATATTGAAGTGCCAAACGTGCATTTTGAATGACACATAAGTAACAATGTGAGAATTTAGGGTGCATAAAATGTTCATGGGTACTAAACATGAATTCATTTTATATGCACGTGCATTATAAATGTGCATGTATTACTCCATTCTAGATCATATCTCCCCATTTAGAGAGGATTTTGGTCCCCAAAATCTTTAACTAAATGAGGTGAGAAAAATTTTCATCTACCTTCTCCCTAGAGTACCATTTGGCCTTGCCTAGAAGTTGTCCCTTCAACCTTATCTCCCTAAGTTCATGTTTCCCCTATATAATAGTTTTGGACATCTTCTGAAAAATTGTATCTTCTACCAAATTTGTCTAATCTTATGTTGCTAAGTCCTCTATAGTAGGTAGTACCTACTCCTCAATTTTCTAATCCAACATAGAAAGCTCATAGAGTTTNTAACATGCTAAAATAAGAATGAACTCTGATCGATTTCATAGAGAAATTGGATGTTGGAAAAGACCTAAAATGCTATGGAAAGAAAGAATATGCAATATTTGTGACAAAATAAAATGGAGGATGAGAAACAATTTCTCTTATATTTCTATACACATGCACACATTGGGTCCTATTTTTACATTATTGGCAACATTATTTATCTTCGTAACTTGTTAAGTCATGGAAACAAATGGAGATAGGAAAGTTCATCTCCTATCTTTTCGATCATAGAAATGAAATGTTAAAACAAATCAATTAATTCCTTATCAATTTTCTTAAGGTCCAATAGACCAAATTTGGTCTTAGTGAATGGAAATCATCACACACTTACATTCATATGGAATACAAGCATCTTTTATTTTTTTAATTCTATATTTTAGATCAAACGTAGGTGAAATGACATATAGCATGTAAGAAAATAAATGTATAAATAGAAGTCATTTTTCTTGATAGTTCTTGCACAAAGTTGATGGTCTCAAAAGAGACAATGGAATTTTCCAATAACACACACTTGTTATGGTCTCACAAATGCATATGAATAATTTACAAAATACATGCATGTTACAACTGAATTGTTATTGAATTGATATTGAAGTGCCAAACGTGCATTTTGAATGACACATAAGTAACAATGTGAGAATTTAGGGTGCATAAAATGTTCATGGGTACTAAACATGAATTCATTTTATATGCACGTGCATTATAAATGTGCATGTATTACTCCATTCTAGATCATATCTCCCCATTTAGAGAGGATTTTGGTCCCCAAAATCTTTAACTAAATGAGGTGAGAAAAATTTTCATCTACCTTCTCCCTAGAGTACCATTTGGCCTTGCCTAGAAGTTGTCCCTTCAACCTTATCTCCCTAAGTTCATGTTTCCCCTATATAATAGTTTTGGACATCTTCTGAAAAATTGTATCTTCTACCAAATTTGTCTAATCTTATGTTGCTAAGTCCTCTATAGTAGGTAGTACCTACTCCTCAATTTTCTAATCCAACATAGAAAGCTCATAGAGTTTCAAATTTTCCACATTCATTACTAAGTAAATTCCCATATATGGGGGTATACTGAGTCTATAGGAATTATCACCCACCTTCTCCAATACTTCAAAAGGACCATACCACATATCCTTGATCTTCTTATGAGGACAATGTATCCTTTCTTTGTTCATATGCAACCAAAATATATCTCGCACCTTGAATTTTTTCTCAATTATGTGTTGATGATTTTTGGCTTTGTACTTTTCCTGTGACTTCTTTAATGTATTCTATACTTACAAATGGATCTACCTAATATTTTAAAAAAATTGTATTGCTTTCAATGCATCTCTTATGATTTATTCCATCACTCCTCCTTGATGTCCATATACAAACTCCAAGGCCAATGAATGAAAATACCTAAAGCAAGTTTCAAAAACGGACTTACCAGTAGAAGTGTGGACTGCTCTATTATAAGAGTGTTGAATATAAAGCAAATTTTCATCCTAGGTATTTAGATGCTTTTGATTGTAACCCATCAAAATCTAAAACAATTTTCCTTTGACTACTTATATGTACATATCTCTCTATGGAAGGAAAGTTGTAGATCTCTTCAACTTTTTCCATCTTCTTCCAATGTGTTGTCCAAAAGTCACTGAGAAATATGGTATCCCTATCTAAGATAATTCTCCTTTGTATCCCAATGTGCACCCAAACCTTTTCAAAGAACATGTTTGTAGCTTCTTTTCCTTTGATGATATTTTTATAATACATAAGAACACACATCTTGCTAAACCTATCAACTACAACAAATACATAGTCACATCATTTCCTAGTTGTTGGAAAACTTCCCATAAAATCCATGGACATGTTATCCTAGGGTCTAGTGGATACAAGTAAGGGATAGTATAAACATTCTTTTATATTACTAGTATTTATAGTACAACAAAGTATTCATCTTCTAATAAACTGAGATACGTATCCTTGCATTATGGGCCACTACGCATACCTATGTAAGTCGAAAATTGTCTTCCCAACACGAAAATTCCCTACAACCTTGAAAGTGTGAGCCTCTCTGATAAGATGCAATATTTTACCTTTAAGAACATAAATCTTGTCTACATTGTAGAGCAACCCATTTTAGAGATGATATTTAGCATGTTGAAACATCAAGCATTGATGGTTCATCACACATCTCATGGATTCAGTCGATCGGGCGGTTGATCAACATCTAGATACAGTCGATCAGGCGATCAACTAGATCTCTACCTTTGTCGATCGAGTAGTCAACATGCCTATCGGTTGAACAATCAACTAGAAATCGAAGATAGTTGAGCGATGGTTCGACCAACCCAACAATCGACTATGAGTTGGATGCATAGGCAGTCGGGTCGAGCATTATTGTCGAGCTAACTCAACAACATGGATTTGACGAAGTCAACTCTAACAACCAACAAGTACATGTGGACAAGATGTTCCCGATTCTATGGAATTTGTTTAGATATTGAGGATTTAAATAGCATACCCATTAGGTCATTTTCATCAAGTGATAGAGTTGATATCATATTGAGATATCAAGATCCAATATGCACTATGATGTTCTGATCACAGTGTGTCTTGCTTAAGTGTTGTAACGGTGTCTTTAGAGACCACCCTTTGTCTTCAAAACATTTTGTTCCCTCTTCGATTATATATAGAATTATATATATGTTTCATTACAAGTTACACCCATTTCCCCAACATGGTATCAGATCCAATGGTTTAAAACCTCATCTATTATTTGCAAACCTTGCTAAGTTGAATCTATTTTTTGATTGACTCTGGGTCGATGGTTTGTTGATTGGAACCTTTGAAATGGATATTTTTTTCTGGATAGAATATTGATCTCATTGTTATGAATGGATAAAATTATGCAATATGGGCACCATATATGGAAACTCTACTGAAGAATAAAGGACTATGGCAGTATACGAAGATTGAAATTCTAGATCCAATAGACGATCAACCAATTTTTTTTGTTGATGAAAAGAAGGATGAGGTTGTATGGGTCATCACCACCTATATCTCATGGGAGATTTAGTTTCACCTTAATGGAATCAACTTCCCTTATCAACAAAATCCACATCATGCAATTGGATAAATATTTTATCTATCTCGATCCTCATTCTTTTGACAGAATAGAGGACTATTTGGCACGTGTCAAATAATTCGAACTAAAATTGGGAGAATGTGTAAAGAACTATCAGAAGAAGGATGGAAAACTCATTGAGTTGGTCCTAATGAATTTGAGAACACCATTCGACGTATTCATGTTGAATTTCCACACCAAATAGAAAGCACACAATGAATATGGTAAGGATTGCACCTTTGAATATTTTTGTGGCCTTTTGATTATTGATCATCACAGACTACTTGAAGAAGGAAATCTTGGGGGTAAACATCAATCCCACTTACTCAAGGGAAAGCACGAGATGGATCCCGGGGAAAGAGTATGGTTTGATACCTCTACACAAAGACTTCGAAGCTACGACCAGAAACCTAAGGGACAGATAGATGCACCATAATGAAGTCAAAAGAAGAGGACATGTCAGTACTATGGAAATACTAGACATGTGGAGAAGGTATGTTATAAGAAGAGAGATTATTTAGAGGATAATTTTAAATTCCTAGAAGGAAATGTGTTCATTGAATGTTGACCCACTGATAATTCTACCTTCCAATTCGGATCTTCTCACACCTTGATGTCTCATTCTGCACAGAAAAAATGGGTAGTCAACTCTAGCTGCACTCATCACATGGCTAAGGAGGCCTCCTTATTCATGTGGTTGGATGAAGCTGAGGATAGGAAAATATATGTTGCTAATGATTTTTCTCTAGATGTTGCTAGTCAGGTTGATGTTACCTATCAACATGGGAAAATTGACGATCTCTATCATGTGTCAACCCTCAATTTCAATCTATTTTATGTTGATCATTTGACACAGACATGTAAGATTATGGAATTTTGGCCAGATTGGTTCTATGTCCATGATTTGAAGAAAGGTAAGTCGATTGTCTCCAAATGGATTCTCAACCCAAAGGAAAGTTTGTATGAATTATGTGACATGGCATGACCTGACAGTGAACCAACTTCCCTTATTTCTCACAGTGATGAATGAAGTCAAATTTGGCATGAGTGACTTGGGCACCTAAATTTTCAAAGTCTACATGCACTCGCAACTCAGAACCTGGTTTTTATTTTACCTAAAGTGTTTCCCCATGAAGGAGTCTATAAAGGTTGTTTGCTTGGAAAGCATCATTAAGCACCTTTTTTACTCTAGTAAAGTGTGGCGAGCACAGAACCCACTGGAGCTAGTTCATAGTGATGTTTGTTGCATCAAACTACCTTCACTGGCAGGTGCAACGTATATTTTTATTTTCATTGATGATTTATCTCGTTTCACATGGGTCTATTTTTTGAAGAACAAGAACCTTGTCTTTGAAAATTTCAAGGAGTTTAGAGAATTTTCTAAAAAGCAATGTGGATGACCCATCAAGTGCCTGAGATCAGACAATGGTGTTGAATATGCAAATCAACCTTTTGAAGAAAATACAGTTCAATCTAGTATTGACTAGTAGCGTTTGATTCCTCACACACCTCAGTAGAATGGCATTGAAAAACACAAGAATAAGACTTTAGTAAAAATGGCTAGATTTATTTTGCAGGCTAAATGTTTTCCTCCTCGCTTCTGGATAAAGTGGTCTATTATGAAAACTATCTACTCAATCACATCTCAACTAGAGTTGTTTCTTCCATGACTCCATTTGAACTATTGTGTGGAAATAATCCTTCAGTTGGCCACCTCTGTGTGTTTGGATGTGTTCCCTAGGCTCACATTTTCGATGATTGCATAAAAAAAATGGATGTTAAGAGTCATTCTTGTATCATGATGGGATACTCTGAAGAGTCGAAATTCTATCAACTATCTGATCCTTTCAAATGAAAAATCATTATCAAACGAAATGTATGGTTTGATGAGAATTATTATAGAATTAGGTTATTGAATGCATCCTCTAGATTATTTCAGGATATTCCTTTTGATGTTGTCTCTGACACTGATTCTCCTACTCCATTTTTTAGTCATTCGACTAGGAAATCAAAATTTTTTCTTGTTTCGACTCAACCGTCCACCTTCGCGTTAAATAGTCCTTTGATCTATGTTTTGACTGGTCCACCACCTCTGTTGGCTTAAGATTCTTTGGCTTTTGATTGACCGATTGTAGTGAATCCTAGTTCACCTTTTTCTTGTCTACCCAGATGGGTTTCCAAGACAATTGAAGCTATTGGAGTTGATGTTGGTGATGTCTCCTCCGGATGACAAACTAGAAGTCAAAATAAACATACCATCATTCCCTTGATGACTCGTGTACTTGAAACTTCTGATCATGTTACCTACTCAGATGTTGAAGGAAAGTTTGAATGGGATCAGGCCATGCAGACATAAATTGATTATTTGTCAAAGAATCGCACTTGGGACTTAGTTTCTCGACCGCAAGGAAAGAATATTGTGAAGTTTCAATCGGTCTTTAGGACCAAATTTACCTTTGAAGGTGTTTTTGAGTGACATAAATCATGCCTAGTTGCAAATGGATTTTCTCAACAAGAAGGCATCGACTACACTGAAACATTTTCCCCTATTTCAAAGATGAACTTTGTTCGACTGATTCTTTCCCGTGTTGCTCATTTTGGATGGAAAATACATCATATGGATGTAAGGGGTGATTTTCTTCATGGAGACCTATTTGAAGAAATTTTCATGGAACAACTATCTAGTTTTGTGACATATCCTAACTTGTTTTTTGACTCAAGAAGTCACTTTATGGTTTGAAGAAAACTCCCCAATGTTGGTATGCTAAGATTGATAATTTATTCCTTCTAATTGGTTTCAAACTTTGTGAATCTGATCACAGCTTGTATGTACTCCATGCCAATGGAGACACTTTGATTTTTTCTATATATGTAGATGATCTCATTATTACTGGAAATAATAATGATGGCATCCTTAGATTGAAAAAACAAGGTATTGACTCCTTTGACATGACAAATATTGGTACTTTGCATTATTATTTGGGTCTTCAAGTATTACCATCGTGTGATGGTTTTTTCATTTCTCATTCTAAATATGTGATGGATATTTTAACACATTTTAAGATGATCGGTTGCAATCCTTGTGCTACTCCTTTTCAATCTAGAGTAAATCTCACCAAATCTTCTCAAACACCTGCAGTCGATGCTACTCTCTATCGACAATTGGTCGGAAGTCTCATTTATCTTACTCATAGTCGACTTGACATTTCCTTTGTTGTTAGTGTGATTTCTCAACTTATGAAAGACCTTAAAGAAATCCATTGGAAAGCAATCAAACGAATTATATTATATCTCAAGGGTACCACTCATTTTTGTATCAAGTATTATCGAAGTTCATATTCGCTAGTCAGCTTCACCGACTCCAAGCGGACTGGAAACAATGATTATCGAAATTTCACTTCAATTGTTTTGATTTATCACTTGACCATTGGTATGATCATGCAAGAAGTAGAAGGTAGTCTCTTTATCGACTACATAAGCATAATATTGTGTCGTTGTTCAAGAAGGTACTGAAGTAGTATGGATCCACCAACTTTTGGGAGAACTTGGCCTTATTGTTCATACCTCGACTACACTCTATTGTGATAATCAAAGTTCCATACAGGTTGTTGACAATCATGTTTCCCATAGTAATATGAATCATGTTGATCTCGATGCTCATTATTTGAGATAGTTGATTCATGTGAATGTTCTCTCTCTTGAATATTGTCAAGCATATGATGAGATTGTTGATATCTTCACCAAACCTTTAGTTGAAGCTATATTTATCAATCTCTATATGATGATTGGGCTTCAGGAAGATGAAATTATGGTGGGGTTTCATGATGACATAATTTCATCTCTTGTATCTCCAGAGATGTGTGTTGATGGGGGGGTGTTGGGAAATCAAGCATTGATGGTTCATCATGCATCTCATGGATTAAGTCGATCGAGAGGTTGGCCTACATCTGGATACATTTGTTTGAGTGATTGAACAGATCTCTAAATTAGTCAATCGAGTATTCGACATACCTATCAGTCGAACAGTCGACCAACAGTCGAAGATAGTTGGGCAGTGGATCGACTAACCGAACAATAGACTATGAGTTGGACGCATGGGCAGTTGGGTCAAGCATCCTTGTCGAGCCAACTCAATAGCATGTATTTGATAGAGTCAACTCTAACAACTAATGATTACATGTGTACAATATCTTCCCAATCTCGTGGAAGTTGGTTAGATCTTGAGGCTATAAATAGTATACCCCTTGGGTCATTATCATCAAGCGAGTGATTTGATATCATATGGAGATATCAAGATCCAATATGAACTGGTATGTTCTTATCACAATGCACCTTTCTTAAGTCTTGTAATGGTTTCTTTAGACACCACCCTTTGTCTTTGAAATTTTTTGTTCCCTCTTCGATTATCTGCAGAATTGTCTATCTATTATATTACATGTTCCACGCCTTTCCTCAACATAGCCTTATTTTCACTTTATTCGACATGAATTTGGCCCTGTAGATACTTAAACACCTCTTTAAAGTCATCATATTCTATGTATGACTATTTGTATGCATCATAGGTAAAAGGATTCATGTGCATAAGATCTCCCAAAGATATAATATTGGATATGGGTGGCCTTGAAAGTATGTATGTCAACTTATTACTGCTACCCCTCATATATTTTTTGAGTAGATGAAATTGTTGCAAAAACCCCATCCACTTGTAGTGATTAGTTTGATGAAGCTTACTTTGGGAATGTAAATATTGCAGTGGTTGTTGATTAGTTTGGATAATGGTTTCCTTTCCCATCAGATAGTGCTTCCACTTCTTAATAGCTTTAACAAGGGTGTACAGTTCCTTATCGTCTGTAGGGTAGTTCACGACTCCACCATGAAACATTTCAAAATCATAGCATGTCATCTTACCTCCTTGCATCAAGACCACTCCCATAGCATATCCAATTGCATCCTTCTCCACTTTGAAATTATTTTATAAATTAGGAAATGAAAGAACTTTTGCATAATTTCTCTTCCATTTCATCGCATTGAAAGATTTATGTTGATACTTTCCCCACTGGAAACTCTTACCATTGATTTTTATGGAATGAAGTAGTGTAGCTACAGTTGAAAAAGATTCTATAAAATTCCATAGGTATTTCACTAGGCCAACAAAACTGCTAACGTTGGTGACCTAGTTGTAGGAGACCTAGGGTATTGATTGTTTCTCCCTTATTTTGTTGGTAAAATAAACATTTAGTCACAAAATTTTGAACATCAATTTTAAGACCTTTCTAGCAAAAATCCTTCTTGATCCTATGGTAACATTTTAGGAACCCTAAATGTCCTCATATAGGATAAGTTTGCAATTCCAAAAGGACCTTATGTTTGAGTTGGGAATTCTTACATAAATATAGGTGATCCTAATACCATAATGAATCATTCTTCCACACAAATTTATATAATGCACTTGGGTCCTATTGTAGTTGTTGAATGGTCTTGCATATCTTATTATCTTACTTCCATTATATCCTTACCTCTTCCACCTAATAAAATTTTGGAATGGAAATAGCACAAAGTAAACCCTTTGTGTCTTATTCTTTCCTTGAAAGTGCATTTTCCACCACATTTTTTCTTTTTTTGTAGATAATTTCAAAGTCATAAAATAGCATCTTCGTAACCCATTTTTATTTCTCTTATGAAGATAATCATTGTTCCAAGAAGTGTCATCCTATTAGGTAGGGGCACCATTTCTTAATTTCATGAAATATGGACAGCATTTCCTTTTCATAAATAGGTGGAGTAAGTTATTTACATGAAGTTAGTGGATTTCAGAGGAGAGGGGCCTTCCTTATTGCATCAAAATTACACCAATGACATGCCTTGAGGCAACACACTCCATAATAAAGGTTTTTTTGAAGTCAGGGATGGGTAGGACTGGAGTTGTACATATAGCCTCCTTAAGTTTTTCAAAATATTTGTTGCTTCATGAATCCAAGAAAATGCCTCATTTTTTAATAAAGTTGTTAGATGTGCTTTTATTTAGACATCATTCTTAAAAAAATTGTGGTAATAGCCCTTCAATCCTAAAAATTATTTAAGGTTTTAGGAATTGGTAATTCCATCATAGCTTTAATTTTGTTAGGGTCCACTTTGACACCTTCATGAGATACTATATGACCCTATATTCCACTTCCTGAAGCCCAAATGCACACTTTGAAGACTTTACATATATTTGTTTCTCTTATAACAGTTTAAAGACTATGTCAACATGTTGTGCATACTCTTCCCAATATTTTTGTAGATTAGTATATCAACAAAAAATACTAACACGGATTTTAAGAGGAAGGGTTTGAAAATAGAATTCATTAAACTTTGAAATGTGGAAGGTGCATTCTTGAGGCCAAACAACATCACCAAAAACTAATAATGACCTTCATGTGTTCTAAAGGATGTTTTTGGGATGTATTCTTGACTCTATTATTTGATGACATCTAGAATGGAGATCCAACTTGGTAAAGAAAAGTGTTCTTTGCAATTCATCAATGATTGGAATATGAAACTTATCTTTAATGGTCATTGTGTTTAGATCTCTATAATCTAGACACATACTCCATGAACCTTCTTTTTTGTAAACCACCACTACTAGTGAATAGAAATCACTTTGTCTTGGTTGAATGATGTGAGCCTCTAACATTTCTTGAACCATATGCTCAAAATCACTCTTTTGTGCATATGGGTAACTTTAAGGTCTAATGTTAGGTGGTATATTTCATGATTGCAAATGAATATCATGGTCATGATCTCAAGCAGGAGGAAGACATTTAGGCATATCTCCAAATACCTTGTAATGATTGTCTATAACTTTTTGGAGATCCATAGGAGTAAAGGGGCTAGATGTTTGAACATATAGTGAGCACAATTATGCAATTAAACCATGATTCCTTGTTTTCAACATTTGTTTCATGCTATTAAAGCTTATCACTATTCATTGTTTCCCTTGGATACCTCTAAATTTAATTTCCTCACCTTCCAAGGACAATCTCATGAAAATTTCCTGAAAATTAGGAGCCATTGTTCCTGATGATTGTAACCATTGGATATCTAATACAAAATCAGAATCACCCATTTGAGTTGTAATCATTAGATTATCCAATAAATACTCCCCCATGGTGAGCTTAATACTATGGCACTTCCCTAAAAACATTATGGTGCCTCCATCTGCAAGCATTGCTTGAAACTTTGGTACTGGATATACAGATAAATTGAGAAGTTTGGCTAATTTTCAATCAATGAATGTATGGGTGTTACCAGAATCAATCAACATTGTTACCTTTTTCTTTTTCATACATCCTTATATCTTGAGAGTTTAAGGAGTGTTGATGCCAACCAATGCATGACAAGATATTGTTGGAGTAGTCTCTTTCAATTC
>SNQJ01S0014062.1:25647-51096 GCA_010110895.2 Picea sitchensis
CTTGAAACAATTATCTATAGGCCTATAAAAAATCCTCTAATTGATGTTTATGTTGTTTAGTACATCCCTCTATAGATGCCTTACTTTTACCAATTCATCACCTAGTTGATTCTCTCTTAAGAAAAGTAATTCAAACTTGCTACTAGAACTTATCAATTTCTTGGATTGTTATCACTTACCAAAGAGATATTGGATTTACCTTTATGTTCCTTGATGATGTAATACTTCCCATCCTTGATGAGGTGGCATTGCTTTTCTCTGCTCTTGAATTTTTCATCCCTCATATACATGTAGGGGATTCCAAACACTACACCAAACACATCAAGTGGTACTATATCTATCTCCACTTCATCAATATAGTCTGCACTTATAGAAAATATGGTCTTATACTATTTAGTGACCTTGAGATATACATAATTATTTACCCATCCCAATGGATAAGGGTTAGGATTTTCATGAACTTCGAATCCAAGCTTGCTAACCAAATATTTTTCTATGGGGTTGACCTATGAACTGGAATTGGAATGGAGAATTATGTTGGGCCCTTCATTTTTGGATAAAGTGCTAAGGATGAGTAAGCAGCAAAAAAATTCAAATGCACCATGCGGCAGCTGGAAGATTCGAAAGAGACGGAAAAGGAAATATTACGGGTGGATCAAAGGAAAATTGGGTGTGAACAAAAGAGGATTTGATTTAGTCAATCGACTTTCTCCAAGATGCGCAAGTATAAATAAAATAGTAATGTAAAGATAAAAGGATAATGTTTGTACTACTACTGGAAGGTATTGTCTAGTGTTGGTATTTTTGTAACTGTGGTGAGTCCATAGTTTGTAATGGGTTATGAAGAATTAGATCTTGTTGTGTGAGATGATGATCTGAATATCAAGGGATAAGATCTGGATGGCTTGAATGTTGAGAGAGGGGGAGCTTAGACGTGCCAATATTGCATGAAAAGAAGCATGGACAAAAACATGTAAATGAAGCACTCGGGAGGTGAGGCTCAAAGAGGAGCCTCACCTCTAAAACCAATTACTAGTAAATCACTCAGAGTTAATTAATCTCACAATGAACAATAGAAAATATGAGAGAAACCGCAATGAGTAACTTGATATTATGAGAAGGATTGTTAGGCCTTTATATAGCATTACAAAATGGTCCATTGGACAAAGTAAAAAAGAGTTCATTAAATGTCTCTCAATTATTAGTATAATAGATCTAACTACCCATCTAACTAAGTAGTGGAAAATAAAACCCAATACAATAATGGAAATAGCTCATTAAATGAGTCTCTATTATTATAATAATAGATCTAACTATCCAACTAACTAAGTAGTGGAAAATAAAACCCAATACAATAATGGAGAGGTGGGACTCTCTTTGACCCATATGGGAAACCTATTAGCCCAATTAATTAATGAGGAGGTGGGCATCTACATGGGAAATCTATTAGATTTATAGCTTTATGACTTTTGCATCCAAATTTAGACCATATACCCTCCCTCTATTACTAATATACTAGATCTAACTACCAAGCTAAGTAAGTAGTGGAAAATAAAATCCAATACAATAATGGAAAGAGCTCATTAAATGAGTCTCTATTATTATAATAATATATCTAACTATCCAACTAACTAAGTAGTAGAAAAAAAAAACTCAATACAATAATGGAGAGGTGGGACTATCGTTGACCCATATGGGCAACCTGTTAGCCCAATTAATTAATGAGGAGGTGGGAATATACATGGGAAATATATTATCTTTATATCTTTATGACTTTTGCATTCGAATTTAGACCATATACCCCCTAAAATTCAGATCATTCATCCCCCCTTAGAAAATGATGGTCCCCATAATTTCACCCATGCTACAAAGAAACCCATGAGTACAATGTTCTAATTCCCAATGAAGGGAAGGTTTTTATGTGGTTGACCCATAACTATTTACATTAATAAAAGATGGAAAAATCATAACTTTGGAGGCTTTGAATCTCCTTCTACAAATTTATTCACAACTTTTGCTACAGGTGATGAAATACAATTCCATCGAAGACCCATTTGAGCTACTGGAGATATATTTTCATCAGTATATGGAACTTGTTCTGATGTGGCCCATGGAGTGATAAAAATATTGTTGAAGTTCCAGTGACGTGTAGTCGTCTTGTAAGAAAGACATACAGATCTTCAATCAATGATATCTCTCAAACCAGGAAATGAAATGAAATTACGCAAAATACTCATTTAAGATATGAAGAAATATTTCTAGCCATATGTGGAACCCTTCTATAGTTTTCTGAACAGGGAGAAAAATATCGTTGAAGATGGTGGTACGTGCGGCCTTTTTGGGTCAAATACATGTTGAGATTCAATCGATGATATCTCTCAAACCAGGAAGCTAAATGAGATTCTGTGAAATACTCATTTGAGATATTGAAGAGATATTTCTAGCCATGTAAGGAACTACTTTTGTAGTTTCCTGAGTAAGGAGAAAAGGATCGTTTAATATGGTGGTACGCACATCCTCCTTGGGTCAAATACATGTTGAGATTCAATCGATGATATCTCTAAAACCAAGAATCCAAATGAGATTCCGCGAAATACTCACTTGAGATATTGAAGAGATATTTCCAATGAGATATGGTAGAGCCTTTGAAATGTTGTGTAGAGGTCGCAACACCTCTTTGAATTTGGATGAGTGTAGAGGGCCACAAAGGATGCCAAGGGTTTGTAGAGTAGCATGAGTTGTTGTAGAGGTTGTGGAACCTTCGTGGGAAGCATGGACACCCTGAAAATTTGTTGAAAATTTTGCAGATCAATGGATGTAGTGGATCCATGCATAGATGTAGTGAATCCATGTATGGTTCTCCTTGTACTGGTGAATGAAGATCCGAGGGTAAAACCAAAACCATGTAGTGCTTGTGGACCAACTATGATGCTTACAGTGTATGGCCCAGAAAATGGATTCTGATAGTACCAAAAGGAGGTTGGTGATTGATGCAATTGTTTGAACCCACTGCTTTCTTCAAACCCTTGTTCCGATGGAGAGCGTACCCGCTCTGATACCACTGATCCAAATCTCGAGGGCTAATATCTGAATGGTTTGAATGTTGAGAGAGGAGGAGCTTAGACATGTCAATCTTGCATGAAAAGAAGTATGGACAAAAACATGTAAATGAAGTACTCGGGAGGTGAGGCTCTAGCCTCACCTCCCAAACTGATTACTAGTAAATCACTCAGAGCTAATTAATTTCATAATGAACAATAGAAAATATGAGAGAAGCCAAAATGAGTAACTTAATATTATGAGAAGGCTTGCTAGGCCTTTATATAGCATAAAAAAATGGTCCATTGTACAAAGTAAAAAAGAGCTCACTAAATGAGTCTCTATTATTAGTATAATAGATCTAACTACCCAACTAACTAAGTAAGAGAAAATAAAACCCAATACAATAATGTAAAGAGTTCATTAAATGAGTCTTTATTATTATAATAATATATCTAACTATCCAACTAACTAAGTAGTGGAAAATAAAAGCCAATACAATAATGGAGAGGTGGGACTCTCTTTGACCCATATGGGCAACATGTTAGCCCAATTAATTAATGAGGAGGTGGGAATCTACATGGGCAAACTATTAACTTTATAGCTTTATAAATTTTTCATCTGAATTTAGACCATATACCCCCTAAAATTTGGATCAGATGATTTGTTGAAGATCTATGTATTTTAAAGGGTGACCTATCAGATCCATGTTGTATGAATTCTTTTATACAGTTGTTGCTAATACGATGGTGTGATTCAGGGCCTTAAAAAAAAAATTATGGTTATCTATTATGTTATGAATGGATCTGTAGTTTTGTTATATATTTTCTTATCTCTTTCTTGGTGTTATTTGAATGTTGTTGCAACTTGATATCTATGGTTAAACTATGGATCTGAGTATAGTATAAATAGATCTGATGTTGTATTCTCTATAACTCCCTTCATCATACAAGTCTCGGCTACACTTTGGGTGAGACCTCCTTCCCTTGCAGAAGGTTGAATATGTCAGTGTTCCTAGACTACAATGGTACTTGTTTTTGGTAATTACCGAGAACCTTGGTCTCAATTTTGTGCCAACAAATGGTTATATTGTCGAGACCAAGCTTTAGAGGAATTTTTTAGAGGATGTGTCATCGGATCTACAAGCCTGATGTTGAAAACTCGTGGGAAAGGAAGTGTGATACATTCATAAGGCATGAGGTCGAGTTGTAGCACATGAGTTTTAGGGTTGTGAAGGATATTGTTTTCTATTTTGAGCCTACTAGTGACCAATATGAGATCTTATGGGTTAAATTCCCTAAAGAGTTATTTCAGTGGCTAGATCGGCTACAAGAATATCCAGAATACAAAGATCAAGTCAAAAAGAGATATAATTGGACTGTTGAGAGTCTAGCGTCTATTCATTGGCTAGATCACCAGATCTCGTGAGCTATATACTTATGGGTGTAGACTACTTTGTAGGGTTATATTATTGAGTTTGATGTAGAGAATCATAAATCCTTTTAGAAAGCAGAAATTCTATTCAGAGAAGGAGCCAGAGGAATACTATTGCAGGAAATACCTCTGTGAATCAAGGTTTTACTAGTGGAATAAGGAATGTTTTTTTTTATTTTTTCCTTCATTTGATATGTAAGCTTAAACACCTATGCTTGAGGGAATTTGATTTCTAGGAGGGTTCATGAGTTAAGATACTGAGAATTATTCTTTGAGATATGGGGGGGCGAACAAAGAAGAGTGAAAGAGATGAATAAGCTCTAAGGAGGGATGTCATTGTTACAAAATAGTGGTAGAACTAGATGAAGAGGATCGATCAGTTGTGGAAAGAGATCATATCAGATGGTGGTGATAGAGAAAAGATTGAAGAGTTGCAGAAATTGCAGAGACAAGGAAGAATGGCTAGTCAATGATTGAAAGAAAGATGGGATGTGAGGGGAATATTCTAGAGGTAGCAGACAAGAGGAAGAATGTTCAGAGGGGGTATATGAAGGATTAATGGTAGATTCCACCACTGATGAAGAAGGGTTATCATGGACCTTAGAGGGAGTTGTGGAAGAATCAAAACCTGTAACTCCAGAAGATACTAGTTCGCATCAGGAAGTAAATGCAGCATTGCAAGAGAATGAGACACCCCAAATCAAATGATTTCATTGTATAGGTAAAGGTACCATCCCTAAATCACCTATTCCTCAAACACCATCAACAAATATGGTAATTTCTACAGTAAATCCTTCCACAATTTATGTTATTCCTAGTTCTTTGAGTTCTATAAGTTTATTAGATAGTAGTAGTAGTGGAAGTGTGGTGAATTCTATCGTCATATCGCAACCAATATCTCATGGGTTTATTCTAGTAGGGTATACAAGTTCATAAATGGAAACCAAAACTACAGGATCCCTTCCCTGATACCCTGAGTTTTTGGGAAAAGGGGATGAGGATGTTAGAAACATTGGTTTCTATGTGATGCCATCTAGAGGTCTCAAGGGAATCTAGATGCGAATAAGTTGGTTAAGTTTCACACCACTTTGTGGGGTCAAGATCTCAAATAGTACATGAATACTATTGATTTAGGGATTCAAGGTCAAGCCTTCACTCTGGTTCAACTGAGGCAGAGGTTTATTGCAGTGTTTTGGTTACCATAGTCAAAACAACAAGCACTTTTTGAGTTTTGAGAGATAAAGCAGAGAGATGGTGAGTTTTCATGGGAATACAATCATAGGTTTAAATATGTAATAGAGAATCTTGCAAACCTTATTCATGGATATCATCAAAGGGAGTGGTTCATTCATGGATTGTTTCCTTTGGCCCGCATCCCTTTGACACAGTAAATGATAGCCACTCTGGGAGAAGAATTGGAGCAAGCCATAAAGATTGAAGCTATGATAGGCTATGTGATGTCCCCCGGCCCGACCAAAGGGACATTACAGTGTGGAATGCTCATAAAAATGAAATTTTACATCTAACTAATTCCCTGTAGCTTTTAGCTACGAATTAAAAATAGATTTAGCCATTGTTCGCTAAAATAGACATGAATGCAGCTAATAAACTTCATTACAACAACATATAAAATATGTTCTCATACTCATAGTTTATGCATAGCAATTAAAACTCATAATATAGCATAAAAAAATATTAAACACTTATATTTTCACAATAGTTGTGCAACCAGCTGCTTAGGACGGACATTACACCCAACCATAGACTTGTTGTTTCAAATATCTACAGAAAATCACCCCCGAGATGAGGCTAGTAATCCACAAAAGAGGGTGGTCTCTCACAGTCCATTCACAACTTATAAAATTCACAACCCACTGGTATTCTCCTACAATAATATTGATTTTCCATTAGCTCTTTTCCTCTTAACATGTCCAACCCAAGGAATGTACCCCTTCATTAATCTCATTCCCTCGAGTGTCTCATTCGTTTATCAGGGTCTCTCTGGCATAGGTAACCAGGAATATCTCAGTTGGGAACTTAGGGGAACTTACTACTAGGAAAGATACCAGCAAACCAACAACAAACACTTGTTGTTGCAGTGCAACTCATCCAAGAGTTCATTATTCATGCCTGAAAACCTGTCTCTTCAGTTTTCCAACTCCAATTCACTCCAAAAATGCTCCATCGTGCTCTATAATTCACCCTCCATGGGTGCACCAGCTCCAATATCTCTTTCATTCTCTCTATTTTCTCCTCATGCACAAAAAATACATGTGTAAAAAATATTGTCCCCAACCCATACGAATTTCCTCTCCTTTGGATTTCTTGCTTGACTCACACACCTCCCCAATATGATTATACCCAACCCCCCATGTGCCTAATAACTTTGAGATGTGATTACTCACACCCACCCTCTTACATGTGTTCAATGATTGTCTTTGGGAATACTCAAATAGAAATTAAAAGGTTCATACACCAATAACAAATTTAGGAAAATGGGTTGAATTGATATACATGGGTAATTCCCCCTTAGACCCCCCTCTTGGCCATTATCCTAGACCATCCCCTCTCTTGTGGATTAATTCATCCTCCATATATTGTCCATGTCCTCTTAGCAACTGGCATCACATTTTATTATTACAACATAGAAATAAAATTCACATGTTAAATTGCTTTGGTTGTAGCCACACATTATATCTACATAAGAATTAGTTAAACCAGATATTATGGTGGGGGTGTTACATTCCTCCTCCCATAAAAAATTTCATTGCCCTTGGTTCACATTATGTCGATACACATACATACACGAATTTACATCACAATACTTTCAGAAAATAAATTCTGCAATTTTACAACTCCAGTGGCAGTTCTAACCATAATCTATCATTCCTCTCAACTCGTCGACCCAATAAATGCACCATTCCTTTATCAAGGTTAACCCAAGGTATGTACCATCCATTTATCAAGATTAACCCAAGGAATGAGCCATTATTTTATCAAGTTCCCCATCGTTGTTGGCTAGGACTTTGAGATGGGGTTCCATAAATCTAGCTACTCAAAATGGAGTCTTGCATTTATTTTTCTTCAAATTTGTCAAAAATTTACGGGTATTCTTCCTGCATGTTTTATTCATGCTCCCATGTATAATATTCAAAACCATAGCAATTTCATTAAACCTTTACCAACCCTATGGCCTTGTTCCTGAGAAATTTGAACTTTCAGTCTAGGATGTGTATTGGTTCCACCTGGAAATCCACTTCGTGCTCCACCTGGATCACATTCCAATAAATTATGTGGTTAAGTCCAGGCACATATTTTTTCAATAATGACACATGAAATACATTATGCACTCTCATGGATGCAAGCAATGCTATGATGTATGCAACTGGCCCTATATTTTCTAAGATTTCAAAAGGTCCACAATATCTTGCTGCCAACTTTGGGAAACTTCTTAATTTTAGCGAACTTCTCTTTTCCTTCACTTTTAAGAACACATGTTCTCCCAATTTGAAATATCTAAACACTATATTCTTGTCTACATAGATTTTCTACCTATCCTGGGCATTCTTTAAATTATGCTTAATCTTTACCATGTTCTCTTCCATTTCCTTTAACAAATCTAGCCCAACAATTGATCTGTCTTCTGTATTATCCCAACTTACTGGTGTGTTACACCTTATGCCAGACAATGCTTCAAAATGAATCATTTTCAATGAGGCATGATACCCATTTTTGTAGGAAAATTCAACCAAATGAATATAATCTTCCCACTTTGATGGTTGATCCATCACATACATCCTAAGCATGTCCTCAATTATCTTGTTAGTCCTCTATGTTTTCACATCTAACTCTGGATGATTCATTGTACTAAGATTTAGATTTGTCCCAAATCCCGTGAGAAAACCTTTCCAAAAATTGGAAGTAAACTTTGTATCTTTGTATGAAACAATTGTCTTAGACACCCCATGTATCCTAGCAACTTCTTTCATATATATCTCTGCAATATTTATTTCCTTGTGTGTTGTCTTCACCAGAATAAAATGAGTTGTCTTAGTCAATTTGTCCGCCACTACCATGATGGAATCATGTTGCTTCACTGTTTTGGGAAGCTAGTAATAAAATCCACTGTGACAACTTCCCACTTCCATTCTAGAATGGGAAATGGTTGTAGCATCCATGTTGGATTCCTATGCTCTGTCTTTACCTTCTATCATTCTATACATCTGGCTATGTAATTAGACACTTCTTTCTTCATTCCTAACCAAAAGTATTGGCTTCGTACAACTGCAATTGTCTTCTCATATCCTGGGTACCCAGCATATGCCACATTATGCATTTCCTTCAGAATTGCATGTTTCATCTCACTAGAATTCGACACATATTTTTCCTTTGTACATGAGAACTCAATCTTATTTTAGATCATAAGAATTAAATTTCTGCTGAAAATTACCTTGTTGTAATATCTCTTTTATTTTAGATAATGTTTATCTGAATTTGTTGTTGCAACCATTTTTTCCTTCAGATTTGTCTTGTACATATTGATGGTTGCAATATGCACTTCATGAGCTCTCATGTTGAGTGCATCGGCCACTTGATTTTCCTTTCCCTTTATATTCTTAATTTCAAAGTCATATTCACTCAGAAATTCCATCCATTTAGTTTGTCTGGCATTTAATGTTGGTTGTCCAAACAAATGCTTCAGGCCATAGTGGTATATCCTTAGCTCAAATTTCGTATCCATGAGGTAATGTCTCCATATTGTTAATGCATGTACAATTGTTGCTAACTTCAATTCATGTGTAGAATAATTTCTCTCGTGCTCTTTTAATTTTATGGACTCGTAGCATACCATGTGATATTTTTGACTAAGAACTCCATCAATCCCTTCCTTGCATGCATCAATGCACACAAAAAAATCTTCATTTGGATCTGCAATATTCAATATTGGTGCACTTGTTAAAATTTCCTTTAGTTGTTGAAATCTCTCTTCACACTTGGAAGTCCATTCAAACTTCAATCCCTTATTTTGCAAAGAAGTGATTTGACTTGCAATCTTTGAAAATTCTTTTATGAATCTTTGGTAAAAACCGGCAAGACCCATGAATGAGCTAACCTCCATCACATTATTTGGCGTTGGCCATCCTCTAATGGTCTCTATCTTTTCAAGATTCATTGTTATCACATTTGCTAAAATTATATGCCCCGAATAGTAAACCTTCTTTTGGTAAAAGATGCACTTATTTAGGTTAGCATACAATTTATTCTCTCTTAAAGCTTGCAACACCATTATTAAACGATGTTCATGTTCCTCTTATGACTTAGAGTAGATGAGTATATTATCTAGGAACAAAATTAAAACTTTTCCAGGTACTCCCTGAACACGCCATTCATCATACACATAAAAAGTATTGGGGAATTTGATAGTCCAAATGGTACTACCATGAATTCATAATGCCCATATATTGTCTTGAATGATGTCTTGTTAATGTATTCTTCTTTTATCCTCACTTGATGATAACCTGATCTCAATTCAATCTTCGAGAAGATTCTTTCACTTTTCAGTTGATCAAACAAATCATCAATCATTGGAAAAGGATATTTATTCTTTATGGTGACCTTATTAAGATGTATGAAATAAATACATAGCCTTAAAGTTTCATCTTTCTTCTTCAAAAAAATAACTGGGGCTCCCAATGTGACACACTTGGGCATATGTACCCCTTCTTTAACAATTCTTCAAGTTTCATCTGAAACTCTTTCAATTATGGCATGCCCATTATGTAAGGTGTCTTGGACACTAGGGCAGCTCCTGGCACTAAATCAATAGAGAAATCAATGTCTCTCTTTAGTGGAAATACCAGAATTTATCTAAAAACATCTTCAAAATCCCTCAAGACCGGATGGTCTTCAATGCTTGCCACTTTGTCTTTGGTTGCCTCTTCCATGTGGGCTGCAAAAATATGACATCCCTTCCTGAAACTCTTCTTCAATTACATAGATGAAATCTCTCTAATGCTACTGTTGCACCTCTTTTGTCACCTAAATGAGCAAAATATGGGTGCTTACAAGCCCAGTTGGGTCATCTAGGCAAGACAGCAGTAGAGGAAAGAGTTAGAAGTGTAAAGCATAAAAGATAAGCAAAGAATTAAATTAAGAAGGATAAAAACAATTAAACTATAGTGCATAAGGACATTAGAACAATAAACAAACAAGACTCGTGCCACCAATGGAAAGGATTATATTACTGGAAAGAAAACACCAAAGAGAAAGAGAGACTTTAGGTCCCCTCTTCCTCCAAGGGAGGGCTCTTGGACCCCCAAATATTGAGCTCTTCTTACAAGTGAGGAACTAAAATGAAATGGTGAAGAGAATCCAAAGCACATCCAATCTAGAGGTGATATGAATGGCTAATTGAAATGGTGCTAGAATGCTCTTAATGAGGAAAGAGGATCCTCCAAGAATCAGCAGCATAACAATACAAATGAATTCCTTGAAAATGTAGTGCACCCATGGCCTCTTTTTATAGCATAAATTTGAGGCATTATTCAACCAGCTTTTAGTGTGAACAAGGGGCCATTTAGGGCACCCTTAGGTCTTTGACCAACCACCCAGCCAGATTCAGCCAAGATTTGGATGTCAAATAGACTTGGAAGTTGAACCAGAAGTGGGTGGGAGGCCGACCAATATCATAAATGCGTCGTTTTGAGGGATGCATAGTTTTTTGTGTCCACAGTCGCGTATTATGCACATGTGCGCTTTTCCTGTGTTTCTGAATGGCGCATGTGCGCGCGCTCCCTGTGTAGTCTTAGTGCATGCTGATTTTATTGTTGATTGTATAGTTTTAGACCTTTTGAAAATGAATTTTTTATCATTTTTGGTCCATGGGTGAACTAATAGTTGTTTGAAGATGTTGGATTCCTGTAACCATTTGCAGATGAAATTTTAGTGATAACATATGCCCCCTGATGTGTGAGGTTAGGAGCATACGTATAGCCGAAATAAATCAATGTTTCTTCTACTGAGAGTACCATTGTAAGAAAGAGTGATGAGGAGAGTGTCAAGAGAAATCCATTGGAGGGAGAGGGGAACTTGTAGGACCCAAACCTTTCGCAAGGAGTAAAAAAATAAAACTGTGTACAAATGAGGTGGGCATGCCCCATGCTCGTGTCATGTAACTCAAAAATGTGTAATACAGTAACTGAAGTTGTGTGTTGGTGGAGATGACTGCAGCGCCCTCAAGGGCGGGTTGATAATAGCAGAGGAAAATTCTGATGGTGAACAAACTCTGAAAAGAGGCGATGACACCTATAATAAGTGTATATGATTCGCAGGCATTGATGGCCTAACAATGTTAAGAGGTCTTCGGAAAATATAAAAATAATTGCAATAGTCACAAAGTAAGACCCACCACAACATGAGAAAGTGTTGAAGTCGAATGTCGTGGGGGTCAACAATAGCAGAAATGAATGGTGGTTCTCTCTGTGCCATCTGAGACTCCTCATTGTGAGAGTCAAGATATTGCCGCATGTCTGGAAACTGTGTTGATATCGACAAAAAGGGAGACGCGACTCCAAGAAGTAGAGGGCTTCATGAAATCCACTGGATGAGATCAGGAACTGATGAGTAACATGGACAAAGTCAGAGATGGGTGAGACTCGAGATTTCCCTTGGTTGGGGATAAAGGGGGTGTGGCAGCAACCGTAAAATTGGACCTAGTGTCAGGAGGACGACTCGGTGTGGGTTAGATGGTGCCAAAGGCATGACAAAGTGGATAAACTTAGAGATCATGGGTACAAAGATGGTGAGATACTCGTGGTTTATGGACGATATCAACGGGAGTAGAAGATAATGGATTCTCTAACCAAGGGTGACATGGGTTTTTTTTCCAAAAGGACGAAGGTTGCCAAAGGTGGCGACAAAAAAGCTATGTAAAATGTTGGAAACAAAGGCTTTATACAATTACCAAAAGAATAAAAAATAAGTTGGGATAATTGTGCATATACAGAAACAGGTTCCCCAGTGTAAGATGGCTTGGCCTATGATGGCGCAAGTTGATTGGGAAACAGGTGGAGGGTGGGGGCCCCATAGGTGGGTTTCTGTATTAGGGAAGTGAAACGGAGGACAATCTGCAGATGGGAAAATTGAGTGTGGAGGAAATGGATGGTGAATGCTACTGCAGAAGTGCAGTCAAGAGAGAACCATGATGAGATATCTTAGGAGTCCATTGGGTAGGTTAGAAAAATGAGGAAAATGAGTATGTGGCTGATTCTCAAAAAATGAGTAAGACTAACGGGACTCCCATCCCTAGAGGGTGAAAACAGCATGAGTGTCGAAGTGCCAAGGGGGACTATGAATGGGACAACTCATGTGGGAAAGAGTGCTACCGGGTGACTGCATCAAAATGAAATGGAGGTGACGGTACCGCAGAGCCGGATATATGGGCCCTAAAGGTAAACGACAGAGGGTGTTACTGGAGAAGCAAATGATACTCAGAGGGAATGACCGCATGCCAGTATCGATGATATACCTGAAGGGGTAGCGCGGATGGAGGATGACTAAGTACCTGCACACATGAAAACCGAATACCCGATGTGAACAATATTTGAAGATAAAGAACATATGACAGTTATTCAATAAGAAGTGAATGTGAGCACGCGTACCTGAGTGTGGGTATGATAAAAAAATTCTCCCCTGGGGCAGAGGATATTGGAAAGTGGCTCGGGGAATATGATTGTGTAGTTGACGAGATTCTGGTCTCGTGGTTGAAGACAGATCGAAAAACGGACGTTCGGAGCTCCCGGAATTGAGTCTGGAAAGTTGTCAAAAAGGACTATATCTAGTTGTAGGGCCCACAATGCCACCTCATTTGTACTTGTTGTCTTAGTGAGTGGACGAGCTATTTGAGAGGAGATTTGGAGATTCTAGGATCCGTGAGTTTCAGGTTAGTGTTCGTATCCTCCTGCATAGGACTTAGGGTTTTGTTTTTTGGGCAGGGTTGTATGGGGGTCGTACAGGGGGTTTTAGTGAGTGTGGGCACCCCAGTGTGTGGGATATCAAAGGATTCATGTGCATGAGTGTGCGGATGTATCTTGGATAGCCGCGCACGGGGGATCTCAAGGGAGGAAAATAGGCGTGCATAGGGTGCACGCCTATGCAGATCACAGCGGCGCATGCGTGCGCGGTTGTGTTCCTGACAGTCGCGCATGTGTGCACAACTGTATGACCAAGAGTCGCGCCCTAAGGCGCGTCTGTTTATGTCGTTGTTTTTTATGGACAGGTGTGATATCAAGCCAGGTGTCGATACGATGTTCGACAATAGAGGGATCAAGGCCAGGCATCTTTGTGTATGACCAGGAAAAGATGTCCCGGTATTCCTGGAAGAGAGCTTTGTAGGCGGTGATTTCTTCAAGAGAGCATGTGGCGCCAATGTTGATTTCCTCTATGACTCCATATTTGATGGAAATATCGATTTTGATGGTGGGGGAAATGTTGGTCATATTGCCTTCTTCAAAAACGTCGGGGGAAAGGATAGGGTTATGTCCCGGTGGGATAAACTCTTTGGTTTCGACTGCGTATATGGGGTTTTGGTTAAGAGGCATGAAAGCTACCTATGAAGAAAAGAGCGCTCTGTGGTGGAGCGCATTCCATGGGAAATCGGGTTTAGTTAACTCTTCAAGGATGTCTTCCTCTCAGTGAAATTGTCGAGAATATAGGGGATCGAGAGGAGTAACTTTGGTGACTGTCATCGTGGGGTTGTTGTCTAGTGGTGACAATGTAGAGGGGGTATCACAAGGAGGTTGCAATGGTTCGCTCGACATAAACCAAATATCGAGATATTGTGGGTTGAAAATGGTAGTCAGACGTAGAATTTCCGTGGGGAAATGAATCAGAGAATTGGGGGGATTTGGAGGTAAATCCTCATATGAATCATCTAGGAACAATGGGGGAGTAGGGAGTGCCTCAGGTTCTGGCGAGAAGATATGAACCACATCAAGTGATGGGGTAGGGGTACTCATTGTTTCTTCTAGAGGAGGGGGTGTAGGGTTTTGAATAAGGGTCATTTGGCGACGCCTGTATTCAATGATCATAGGACATTGATATGTGAAATGATCAAGTGATTTGCATAGAAAGCAAGGGCATCTCATACGTTCATTTATTGAGGTTGTGACATAATGGATGTCAGTGACGTGTGTTGGGGTGGGTTCTTGCTGAAAGATCTAGCGTACTATTGTTAGCATCTGTCGAAATTGAGGTAACGCTAGACAATGGTGTGTATAATGGTCATATTCTGAATAGATGGCGCATGTGAATTTGGTTCGCAGTCCTTTGTTACTTTTGTTTGGGGAGATAGCGGCAGTACTGGATGAAGCGACGAGCGGTGGTGGTGCTCGAGGGAGTTGAATTAGATTGCGTAGCTCGGGTAGAGATGGGCATTTGTTGGTGGGATGTCCGTCTTTCTCTCATAGCGCACAAGGAGGTTGGATACGTGGGGGAAGTGGAGCGGTGGGCTCTTTCTTTTTCCGTCTTCCCCCAGCTGTAGTAGGGGTGCTGGTGAGTGGGAGTGTGGGTGGGATGGTGGGGGTAAGTATGGGAATATGCATCAGGATTCCTTCTATTTGGGGAGGGAGGGATGGTTGAGGAACCATCTCAGGTGGGTGAAAATACCATACTAGGATTGCCTACACCATGTTAGGGAGGGTGAGCGTTGAGGCTACCTGGAAATATTGTACACCCAGTGGGGGGTAAAAAAAGGGGATTTGGGTTATGGCTTGGGGGACTATTTCCCAAACCAGGATATGGCCCTAGGGAAGGTTAAGATCAGGGATGGGTAGAACTGAACAAGTTCCAGGATATTCCTAAGGGAGGTATTCTGCGATTAGTGGGACGTTAGGGGTGAAAGAGGCCTTGGTGGGAGGGAGAGTATCTTCAGTTGTCATTTCGTTAGTGGAAACGACACATACTTGTGTTGAGGGATTAATGAGCGGTGGTGCTCCGTGGTATGTCCCTAGCAAGGATGGGTCCTTAAAAATTATGGGGCCCATCTCGATGAGTGGATAGGTGTCTAGATTAGTGTGGACAAAAGGGAGGATGTTGTCGATGTTGGATGAAGGGTTAGGCTCATAATGTGATACTTGATCAATGGTAATGATATTTCCGTTATGGGGAAACATTATGGTTCGGAACATGGAAGAGGCAACTGCCTTCATAGCATACATGTAGTTGTGACCAAACAAAATATTATAGTCTAGTGGGGCATCGAAAACCTCAATGTCTATAAGGATGGTTTTTCCCCCGAGTTCAACGGGGACATTTTGAAAGAGCCCCTCGGGAGACGAGGGTTGTCCATCGTAAGCCCTCAGTGTAATGGCGGAGGGTATTAGTTCTGGAGAGCCCAGCTTCTGCCATACGGTTTTGGACATGATGCAAGTGGATGCACCTTTGTCAATAATGCAGCGGTGGACTGTGATATTGCAGATTTTAACAGGTATTTGAAAAGCGACAAGAGCGGGGAGACGGGGTTCTCCACTGTCAAGATCAAATGTGATGAGTCGAGTATCGGTAGGGTCGACTGCTCCTAGGATGGAAAGTAATGATTTCCGTTGAGTAGGACAGGTTTGAAGAACTTCTAAGACTGACATGGCAGCGAGAGATTGTGCCAAGTCATCGACCAGACTATAATTGTGGGTTGCTCTAGCTTTAGGGTTGTGGACATTCTTGCGCAATGAGATGAGAGGGATGTGAAGAGGTGTTTCAATATTAGGGCGCAGAATCATCAAAGGTGGGCCATTTGTGACTGGGGTGGTCTCTGAAGTAGTGGGAGTAGGGTCAGAGGGTGTGTTGTATTGATGATCGTGCGTTTGTAGAAAGATTTCGTCCTCACTAGTGAGGAGGATAGTTCGATCTGCAGAAGTGCTCGGGTTATGATATGGTCCTACCGGTGGTGGGGTAGGTTGCATCTCTTGTTGGGTGTTCATCACCCCTTGATGTGGTATGGGGTTTTGTAACATGGTCGGGGGTGGGTGTTGCACATATTGTTAGGGGGCATGCTAGGGGCCAGGCGGTACTAGGGGAGGTGGGCCATTTCCGGAGTCTTTCATTCATCTAAAGTCATCTATTTGGGGGCAATGGTGAGTATAATGGCCATATTCACCGCAAAGAACACAAGGGAATTTTGTCTGAATATTGTTGTTGTTTTTCCCTTGCCATTTGTTATTGCTCCCTTGGGGGTTCTGGTTCTCTTGGTGTTGGTTACCCATGGTAGGTTGGTTCCGCTGGGGTTGGTTCTGATTTCCTCCTGGTCTGGGATTATTATTGTTTCATTTTTTTCCTTTCTTCCTGGCATTGTTTGACTGATGGAATGGATTAGCCATATTCAGTTGTTCAAAATTTTGATACTGCTAAACAGGAAAGCGTTGAACAAAATTAACCCCAGCATGTGGTTGTTCGTGTGGGGAAGGAATGGGTTGGGGGGGGCAAGGAAAGGAAAGTATGGATTATTCTATGGTAATAATTTGTAGGATGTGTAGGAAGGCGTGACGCTTTCACTAGTGTTTAGGGTGTAAGCAGAGGTAGAGGGGGTACCAAAACTATGTTGGGCAGCGGGGTGTATTGTGGGTGTTGGCGGTGGTCCGTTGGTGGGTGGAGGAAAGGTTAAGGGGTATGGTTGTGGATAAGGGGGAGGATTATAATAAGGGGGTCCGCCATATGCTGGTGGATATTGAGGTGTGCCATACATTGGTGGTTGTTGGGGATGTGAATTGTGGTGTGTAGTGGTACCAATCAATCCATCCGCTGAGTGAGACATCCCAGGTTTGTCCTGGCTGAATGGCACGGGTCTCGGGGCATCAGGTAGGACCGTATACAAGTACCTTGATTGTGAGTAAATGAGTTCGAGTTATTGGGCCTTGCTAATGGCTTCTTCTTCAAACTGGGGGATGGTGGTGGCTATGTATTTGGCAAGGAGGGAAACAAGTGATTTGAGGAATCAATTGAGACATTGTTGTGGAGTAGCTTTAGCTTTGCAGAGACTGCATCGACGACGCCATTCGTGAATGTGGTCAGCGATGTGCATGGCGGAGGTTTGTTTAAATTCCGAGAGTAGTTCAAGGCTATTGTCATGACGAATTGGTAGTTGAAAGAAGGTCAAGAAAGCTTTGGCCAGGGACTCAAAGGTCACATGGGATCCATATTTTTCTTCTACATACCACTTAGTTGATGGGCTAGTGAGTGTACATTGAAATAACCTTAATCGGACATAATTGTTCGTGGTGTTGTTTGAAGAGCACCATAAGTGAAAGGTCATCATATGATTGGTGGGATCGTCTCCAGGTTTTCCTTCAAACTTGGGGATGTCTGAAAGCAGTTTGGTAGGCATTGTAGGCCATGTGGGGTTGTGCAATATAGGATCATTGGTGAGTTTAGTCAGATCCAGTATGTTGAGGGAAGCCAAGTATGGCATCTAACGTGGTTGCGGAGGATTAGTTCCATCCATGGTGTGAGTGTTTTGCGTACCTGGCCCTTGAGGGGGACTAGTTGGGTTTGTACTTCCCCCTTGAGAAGAAGTTGGCCCCCCACTTCCATGTAAAGGAGAGTGTGGGGATGTTTGACCTTGGGAAGTGGACCCAAGAAAAGTGGAACCAAGCAAAGCTGATCCCAAGACAGTAGCACTCACAGGGGTGTGGGAAAGTATGATCGATGAGTTGGCAAGACTAGGAACTCCCCCTAGAATGGGAGGGAGATTTAGTAAGCATCTGGAACGATGGGGATTATGTGGGTCCCCTATGATGTCCGACTAGGAAGGTGGATGTGTGCAAATGGTGATGAGAGCAATTAATGAACAAGATACTTTGTATAACTTGGACCTTCACAATATATCTCACAATCGTATGTAATCACAAGAAAAACATACATAAATCAATTGATAAAGAAGCATACATTTGGGTAGGTGGATTTTGTCTGTGTGGGAGAACAAAGAAAACAAATGTTCATGTCCTAAAAGATGTAACGTCCTTCCTCTCGAACAGCATTGGACCTTCCAATAGCATTCAACAGTGGGGTCTAAAGCCACCGGAAGAGGAGCTAGTGAAGAATGAAGTAATCAGTTATAATGAGGGGTAGAGGGTGCATATCCCGAAAGCGCTGGCAATATTTCCCAATAGCCACACAAAATCCGATCAAGGTGCAATTGCAGCCCACAATTGTCACCTAGGTATATGTCCTAAAATTTGGTCATTAGGTACCTCGATCAAAGTGCAGCATTTAGATTTTTGGCCTAAGAAATGGGTCACGGGTTGGATTCCGTCCAAGAGGTGGGTGCCTCAAGGGGGGGCGCACAGAACAATCGGACCTTGGCCTTCAACCCTTCACGGGTATCTCCCTGCCTTATGGTGTAGAAACACTTGACTTGGAGGATTTAAAGTTCCCTATGCGCAAACTGAAAGTGACTTATGGGCGCAGGTGTGCATAAGGCGCTGAGCAATATAGTGGTTTTCGTGCACGTGCACTGAAGACGCGCATGTGGGTCAAAAAACCCATGCACGTATGTTACACGGCCGTGAAGAAAATTCTGGATGAAATTCTCTCAACTCAGCTTTGAATTTGGCTTTCTGCAGGTCGGTCTGAGCCGATTATGGTTCCTGCAGGTTAAATAAATAAAAAGAAGAGCTAAAATAACCCAAATGGGGTAGGAAATTGATACATTTCCCTAGTGGAGTTGTCAATCTGTTGTACCTCTTTTGTCACCTAAATGAGCAAAATAGGGGTGCTTATAAGCCCAGTTGGGTCAGCTAGGCAAGACAGTAGTAGAGGAAAGAGTTAGAAGTGTAAAGCATAAAAGATAAGCAAAGAATTAAACTAAGAAGGATAAAAACAATTAAACTATAGTGCATAAGGACATTAGAACAAGAAACAAACAAGACTCATGCCACCAATGGAAAGGATTATATTAGTGGAAAGAAAACACCAAAGAGAAAGAGAGACTTTGGGTCCCCTCTTCTTCCAAGAGAGGGCTCTTAGACCCCCAAATATTGAGCTATTCTTACAAGTGAGGAACTAAAATGAAATGGTGAAGAGAATTCAAAGCACATCCAATCTAGAGGTGATATGAATGGCTAACTAAAATAATGTTAGCATTCTCTTGATGAGGAAAGAGGATCCTCCAAAAGAATATCAACAACATAACAATACAAATGAATTCCTTGAAAATGTAGTGCACCCATGGCCTCTTTTTATAGCATAACTTTGAGGAATTATTCAACCAACTTTTAGTGTGAACAAGGGGCCATTTAGGGCACCCTTAGGTCTTTGACCAGCCACCTAGCCGGATTCAACTGAGATTTGGATGTCAAATCGACTTGGAAGCTGAACCAGAAGTTGGTGGAAGGCCGACCAATATCATAAATGCGTCGTTTTAAGGGATGCATGGTTTTTTGTGTACACGGTCGCGCATCATGCGCATGTGCTCTTTTTCCTGCGTTTCTGAATGGCGCATGTGCACGCGCTCCCTGTGTAGTCTTAGCACATGCTGATTTTATAGATGATTGTATAGTTTTGGGTCTTTTGGAAATGCATTTTTGATCATTTTTGGTCCATGGGTGAACTAATAGTTGTTTGAAGATGTTGGATTCCTGTAACCATTTGCGGATGAAATTTCAGTGATAATAGCTACAGCTCTTGGAATGTCTTGAATCTTGTCTCGCTGCCCTTCTTCATCAAGATATGTGATTTTATTGTTGTAACATTCTAGGACAACATGGTGATTTTCCAACCAATCCATGCCAATTAGACAATCATATGAATCCAATGGTATGATGTTTACATATACCTTTGTGTTGAGTCCATTCGTGTCTATTAAACAATATTTAACCAACTCAATGATTTTCCTCTTAGCCCCCATGGCTAATTGAACTAACCAATATTTCTTATACTTACTCTTTTGCAAGTGAAACCTTTCAACAATGTTAGCATTTATGTAACTATGACTAGCTCCAGAATCAATTAAAATCGCTATGGGTTGGTTATAAATCTTGCCTTCTACCTCAATCATGGGGGATTGATATTCATCTTGCTTATTTTCCAAGGCTGCATAAATCATTGGCATGCTTCCTCCCATGTCTTCCACTATTTCAGCCTCTTGAATGTTGTGGACAGTCCTCATTATTTCCCCTTTGTGAGGGAAATCCCTATATAAGTGATTTCCCTCACATCTCTAACATTGAACAAGTGGCTACCTTGGTCTCTTTCCAAATGAATCTGCAATCTTGTGCTCATTTTGGGTTGACTGGCCTTGTTGATTTAATTGGGCGT
Organism: Picea sitchensis; assembly: GCA_010110895.2. NCBI lineage: Eukaryota > Viridiplantae > Streptophyta > Pinopsida > Pinales > Pinaceae > Picea > Picea sitchensis. Next base: position 46,426 of record SNQJ01S0014062.1, read on the forward strand.
TATTCCTGAAAAATAGTGGCTTAAAATCATTTTTCCCTTTATCTCTTTTCCCCTTCATCTTTTCATTCCAAGCCTTTTGGAAAAATAGTCTTCCTCTACTTTGCTCATAAATATGCATTTCTCTTTATATGGTTTTCTCCAAAGTTTCGGGGTTATCATATTGAATATTTTCGTTGTAGATGGGAGGTAACCCACTTAGAAACCTTTTAATTGTTACCTTCTCATCCTTAATGAAGTCAACATACTTCAGTAACTCAAAGAACCTTTTCTCATATTCCTCCATTGTCATGGTTCCCAACTTGATTTCAAAGAACTCTTTCATCTTCTTTTCATAATAATTCTCTGAAAAATATTTCTCTTGGAAATATCCTTTGAACTGCCTCCATGAGATCATCTTCTCATCAAAATTCTTGGCTTTCTTAAGTTTATCCCACCACATGGTTGTATTTCTTTGCAAGTGGTATATGGAAATTATAGCTTCTACCCGGGAGGGGTAATCATGCAACTGGAAATATTTATTCATTTCTAATAGCCAGGCCTCGGCCTCGGCCTCTTCTCCTTTCCTATGCTCACCATTAAAATTTGGTGGCTTGACCTTCCAGAGGTCACCTTACAAAATGTTTTCTTCAGACCTTCTCATTTGCCTCCAAAAAAGAGACACACTTGGGCTCCTCCCTTTCCCTAAACTTGCATGAGTTCTTCTTCTAGATTGCTTTGCAGAATTATGGTACCCACTTGTGCTTCTTGACTTCCTATCATTCCCATGATCATCACTTTTGCTTTGAGATTTAGATGATAACACTTGCCTAGCACTAGTTGTTTGCTTTGTTCCAGATTCTTAGTTGACTTGCTTATGCAACTTATTCAAGATTTGAAGTATCTCTTCCTATGCCTTCATAATCTTTTCATTATCAGCTCTATAGTTCTGCACTTCCCTATGCATGCTTCTCATAGTGACAGGTTCTTGCCTATCTCTTTTTCCATTTGACTATGTCTCAATATTCCCCATACTGACATGCAGACCTCTGATCTCTTCCTCATGGTTGTAATATCCCTGGGCATCTTTCAAAACTCCATTCCTCATATAAAAACCAAAATTTTATTTCATGTACCTCTCACTCTGCAATAAATGTGCATGTAATAATTACTTTAGAACATGCATAGCATAAAACATTTCATCCATTAGAATATAGGTTATTTCTTCATCAAGTTATGAAGTACATAATGCACCAAATCGAAATCCTATTTTTTTTATACATTCCTCTCTTAAAAATCTTTACAATGGTTGTACCCATGCCTCAATCTAAGTTTTGAGCGAAAAATTACAACATTTACGTGTTGTAATTTCCACTATTTTACTACTACAAAAATCTATTTATTAATTTTTGGAAGATTTTGCTTCACAATTCAAAATTATGGGTTGGTATATGTATTCTACTCCTCAAGACCTTTCCAACGACTATTTTTTTTCTCAAATTCGAGCTCTGAGCTGAAAGTTATGGTCCAAAGAAGTTTAGGTTGTTTTACCCAATTTTCTCATGTATGCTACAGGTGACTTCTTTTACTCCCAACGCATTTTCAGGTACCCATAACCCAATTATGGCTCCACCTATGCCTTCTATGGGTCATAATATTTCCATCAACTAGTCATGTGCCCCAAATGGACTTATGAGCAAGGAGTTATTCCCTCCCGAAGTAAATTTGGTGCCAAAATTTTACCCTTACTGTTTTGGTTGTAACTTTCTCATACGAGTTATTTTTTGCAAACATTTTAGTTTGTTGGAAAAAATAGAAAACTCACAACCCATTGATATTCTCCTACACATATCTCAGTTTTCCACTAGTTCTCTTCCTCTTGACCTGTACAACCCAAGGAATTTACCCCTTCACTAATCTCAGTCCCTCAAGTGTCCCATTTGTTTATCAGAGTCTCTCTAGCAAAAGAACCAGGAATATCTCAGCTAGGAACTCAAGGGAACTTGTTGCTAGGAAAACTACCACCAAACCAACAACAAACACTTGTTGTTACAATGCAACTCACCCAAGATTTCACTCTTCCGGCCTGAAAGCCAGGCTCTTTAGTTTTCCAGCTCCAATTCTATCCAAATATGCTTTAGCATGCTTTAGAATTCTCCCTCCATGGATACACCAGATCCAAGCTCTATTTCCTGCTCTCCATTTTCTCCTCATGCACAAAAACTCCCTGTGCAAAAACTATTGTCCCCGACCCATACGAATTTCCTCTCCTTTGGCTTGCTTTCTTGACTCACACACTTCCCCAAGTTGATTGTACTCAACCCCCCATGTGCCCAATAACTTTGGAATATGACCACTCACACCCACCCTCTTACATGTATTCAATAATTCGCTTTGGTAACACTCAATCATAAATTATAAGGTTCATACACCAAGAACAAATTTAAGAAAATGGGTTGAATTAATATACATGGGTAATTCCCCCTTAGATTCTCATCTTAGCCATTATCCTAGACCCTCCCCTCTATTGTGGATTAATTCAGCGCCCATCTCTTTTCCATGTCCCCTTAGCAACTGGAATCACATTTTATTATTACAATATAGAAATAAAATTAGCATATTACATCGTTTTGGTCATAGCCACACATTAAATCTACATAAGCATTAATTAAACTAGGGATTATAGAGGGGGTGTTACAGGCTATTCTTGGAAATTAAGAATTGTGAGACCTACTAAAGATTCCATTATTACACAATTGCGGGGTCAAATATTTACATTGACTGAGAATATCCAAGAGTTGACCCTTCCTAAGGCGGATCAGTGGCAAGTTTAGTGTACAAGTTGTTACACAAAAGGTCACTTGGTGACCAAATGTCCGAGACTAAGAGGTGTAGGGCCCTCTAGTAATCCAATGGCACCTCCACCAATGGGTTTGTGAGGAGGAGTTGCACTTGCTACAGCACCATTTCATGGACATGTTCAATATCATGCCTTTCCTAATAATCATGGATTCCATACTAATGAATATTGTGATATTTGTAGAAATCACGAGCATTCTCCACGACATTGCCCCATTCTGCAAAAATATACACTTACTCCAAATACATTGTATTGATAGTTCTGTGGTTTTCCTACTCATACTACCAATCAATGTCACACTCTAGATGCACTTGCAGATAGATTGGACCGATCTGCATCTAGGGTGAATGAAGGACATCAAGGATTTGGAGGGGGGCGCATAGGAGGAGGTGGATACAGAGGTGGAAAAACTTACGAAAGAGGATGATTTCGTTTTTACAATTGCGATGAGCAAGGGAATCTTGTGAGAGATTGTTCGCTTCCAAGAAGACCCTGGTGTTCACACTGTAGGAATAATGCTCACATTATTGAAGACTACCCTGATCTGATTGCTAAATGGGAAGATTGTGTCAGATAGAGAGGAGCCAATTTAATTAATTTTGAACCATGAACTGTAGTTGAAGGGAGTGGATATGCTATCAATATTGTCACTAGAGGAGGAGAGAAAATTGGTGTTGATGTTGAGAGTCCTCATCAAATCAAGATTAAAAAGGCTATGCCAGATAATGCTAAGTATGATCCTACACGGAAAAAAGAATTCTTCATAAATGCAATAGATATGTACAGACAGATACCTGGCACATCAACACCTAAAGTTATGGAAAAAAGTTTCAAGTTAAACCCACATCAACCAGGGATAGCTAGAGAATCATCTGCTCCATCATAGTCTTCAAGTAAATCTCATAAAGGTGTTGATCTTTGGTTTCAGTTATTTTCTGGTATATTAAAGGATGAGAAACTTACTAAGAATTTTCGGAATACCATTAAAGTCGTCTTAGGAGCTAAAGGAAATCCAGAAGGGTTTATTGTTGCTAACCTCCCAGAAAGGAAAGAAAGTGGGGTTGAGAAGAAAGAGGATGATTGGAAGAGAATTTATATTGAATTCCCATACAGATGAATATGAGATCAAGGATGTTATGCTGGACTTGCGCTCTGATGTCAAAATATTGCCAAAGAAGACTTAGGAGACAATGGGAAAACCCAATATAGTATATTCTCATATTCAATTGAAGATGGAAAATCAATACTGCATTTTTCTACTAGGAAGGCTAGAGAATGTAGAAGTAGACTTGGTTGGTGTCAAAACAGTAGTTGATTTTGAAGATATTGAAATAATGGGGGAGAAGGATCCATATCCAACTTTATTAGGCATTGACTAGGCTTATGAAAACTATGTTGTCATTGATCTTAAAAAGGAAACTATTAATTTTGAGTCTGATGGTATGAAGGTCACTCGGCCTTTAGATCCATACCAAATCCCATGGTATACTGAACCCGTGGATGATAATATGGAATTAGATGTCCTTGAACAATTTTATAATATGACTGTAGGAAAACAAATTGATTATATTAACCCCACTACAGATGGATCAGTTAGTTGGCGGAGTGTTCAGTCTATGGATGAGGATTCTGAAGCATCTTTTAATAATTGGCAACAGGGACAATAAGAGAACTTTTAAATACGTTGTGCAACTATCCGCTCAGTAAGGTGGATTGGGGTTGAAATAGGTGATTACCCAACATATGATGGCACCTCAATATATACACAGTTTTCTCATTGATATGGAGGATAAGGTTGTGGCAGAGCAGAAAATTTCAGCACTTGACATAGCTTT
>SNQJ01S0014062.1:79205-100790 GCA_010110895.2 Picea sitchensis
TTGATCTCTTTAACTATGTGGTCCATATAGGTTTTTCATCAGTATGGTCACATCACATCATTCATTTGATACACTAATCATGCCCCAATTTAGATCCCAACAATTACAGGACGATCATGGTGGGCCACACGTTCTTGAAGCTCAATGCCACGGTTCTCCATATGAATCTCTCTAAGGAGCTTCATCAGAGATCCCTGAGAGCTAGGGGACATGCAGGATTCCGACCCGCTCATCAGACCATTGACCACATCTTTACCCTCCGAGCCATTATTGAGGAGGCACGACATCGTTCTTCAAAAGTCTATTGCTGCTTTGTAGCTTATTGGAAAGATTTTGACTCTGTCTCGAGAGAAGCCTTGTTCCAAATGTTCAGAGACATTGACATTTCTCAGACCCTACTGATTGCCATCATGCGCCTATATGAGTCGGTCCTTGGTCGTCTCCGCACAGTTCACAGGATGGCCGACTTCATCAGGAGTACCATTGGGGTTAAATAGTGTTGCCCCTTGTCCCCCACCTTGTTTGGGATTTACATTGACGAGTTGGAGGCCTTTCTTCACGAGCATTTCTAGGACAACGATGGGTGCCTCCTCCACTAGGTTTTGATATCCATCCTTCTCTTTGCTGATGACGTGGTCCTCCTAGCATCATCTCCAGAGGGGTTATAGAGACAGTTGGATGCCTCAACTCTCTTCTATGACCTTTGACAGTTGTCAGTGAACCTGGGTAAAACCAAGGTTATGATCTTCAATGGGTTGAAGAAGACCTCAGACCTTCATTTCTTCTTCAGAGGGGAGGAGATCGAGATCACCAACACCTACACATACTTGGGGGTGCACTTCATAGGACCTCGCTTTAGTTTGTGACTGACCCTCCTGCCTTGGATTGACAAGGGATACAGATCCTTAGCCCTTATTGAGAGACAGTGCTTTCGACACCATTTTCAGGACATCTCATCCAAGATGTCCCTCATGGACTCCCTTATTTGACCCACTGTTCTCTATGGCTCAAAGATTTGGGGGCCTTTTTTACTTGAGTCTAATTGGGCCTCAACTGAGAGAGTCCAGATCCTTCTCCTCCAACGCATCATTAGATGCAAGCAGACAGTCCCTCAACACATCATCCTAGCAGAGTTTGGGGCTCAATCCTTCCAACTTGAGATAATGTTCAGACTAGTTTCTTTTCTACATCGCATCCGGAGCTTTGTTGACTTGGTGAAGGGGCGAGACCGATACTCGTACTTGGCCTATTGTTCTTCAGAGACCATTGCCCTCTCTAGTCCTTTGGGTTGGGGTCGTGGTTGGTTCGCGGGGGTTTCAGATCTTTTAGAGTTCGTGGGCATTCAGATGGACCGTTTCCCTTCGTTTAGATATTCCTTGCATGCACCTGGTCACCTCGTACCTACCTGACAGGAGTTGAACATGATCATCAGGGATGACATTTTCAAGTAGTTTATCCAGATCACCGAGGTTAACCATCAGGGAAGGTTACGCCCAAATATGGCCTTCTACACTAAGCACTTTTTGGAGCTTAAAGATGGGCTCTTTGTTCGACCACAATATACACTCCACCATTGGGTACACTCTCGTTGCATTCCCCTAGGTCAGTTCAGAGTGGGTTCTTATATACTTCGAGTAGAGATCGATCACCAGATTGATCAATCAGACAAGATTTGCCAACTATGCCATTTACAGGAGGTTGAGGCAAAGGAGCACTTCATCTTTCGTTGCCCCATCTACTATGAGATTAGGGGGAGGTTCCATTGCCTATTCAGGGGGACTCCCACTCTCACTAGCTTCTTCATATATCTCAACCAAAGATGCTTGGCCTTATACATGCAGGAGACCCCCTTATACATGCAGGAGACCCTCAGGTTCTGAGCCCATTTTCTTCATCCCCTTACTAGATCAGAGTCTACCCAACAACAAATCATTTCCTTCTTCACGATGCTACCCACAAGAAGGGGCACTAAGAGACAGACCGATATTGGCACAACTCTGGACTTTAGATCAATGCAGACCTGTGGGGACTTCCATGTCCCACGAGATTTCAACGACATGACCATATCAGATCCCTCCCCAAGATGAGTGAGATCCCCCAGGCCTCAACGACGAATTATCTCCTCCAGACAACAATGTAGTGGACGATCTAGACATCCCACCAATTCTCCCTCAGGACATCATACTATACTGAGCTTTCTTCATTCGGCCTCAGATGTTAGGAGAGACGAGTTTATTCCATGATAGACCTACCTCATTATGTTTGGTTCTTCTTATTTATGGATCTTCTCCTCTTATACATATCCACTCCAAAGCGGGTTTTTGGGCTTGGAGCCAAGGGTTGTTCATGCCTCAACTTGGCTCTCACTTGCTACACTACCTTACTCTACTTTACTTTCTGCATCTTGCCTTTTATAGGAGACCTTTTGGTACTCCTGCTTTGTAATGACATCATTGTACTCAACAGTCCCTTTGACCTACTTTTGTGGTCATTAGTCAACTGTCGGACATTAATAAAATTATCTTATCTTATCTAGATCTAGAAGAACAATAGCAGATTTCCTTAATATTGGAGGTAGGGATGAGGTTGATGCAAAAGTGGTCCGGTTTCTCTATGCTTGTGGTATCCCATTCAATGTGCTTCGCTCCCCCTATTGGCATGATCTTGTTAAGGAAATCAATGAAGCTCCTGAAGGATGGATACAAGAGCCCCAACTATGAGAAAGCTAGAACTATGTAACTAGATAGGGAAAAAACAAAAATTCAAGGAGTTCTAACATGGTTTAAAGATGATTGGGGGGACTTTGGGGTATCCATTGTATTAGGTGGTTGGACAAATGTTAGAAACCAATATTTGATCAATGTTCTTGGTGTTTCTGCTACCGGTGCAGTGTTTCTTGTAGCTCATGACTCCTCAATCATTGCATCTTCTCAAAACATTTCAGAGCTCCTATTGAAGACCATTAATGATGTTGGTTCTTCTAATGTGATTCAAGTAATCACTGATAATGCAACAAACTGTAAGGGAGTAGGTAAAATCATTGAGCGAGTTCATCCACACATATTTTGGTCTGGGTGTTTGGTGCACACCTTGAACCTTTTGATGCATGATATTGTCAAGCACATAGAATGTGGATGGATTAATCAGTTGTACAAGAGAGGGAAGCAACTCATCAAATTTGTCACCGGGCATACAAGGGTCAATTACTTCTACAACACTCACTCTAGGTTGCAACTACCTAAGATTGCAAACACTAGATTTTCTAGCTATTACCTCACCTTTAGGTGCCTATTGAAGGTGAGACAAGCGTTGGGTGCTATGGTGATGAGTGATGCATGGGATGAATTGAGCAGTGTTAGAGATGGTGCTAATGCAGTGAAGGAGACGGTTCTTGACAATCATTTTTGGTCACATGTTCGGTATATTTTGCAATTCACCAAGCCAATTTATCACATGATCAAGTTTGTAGATTCAGATCAACCAATCATTGGGGAGGTGTATGAGCAAATGGATAGCATGCTAGGGCAGATTAAAGACATTGTTGAGTGTAGAGATGTCAACTTGTATAATCATATTCGTGTAGAGGTGGAAAAACAGAGGGAAATGCTAAATATTCCACTACATGCCTTAACATATGTCCTAACACCTAAATACTATCATGTATTATGGATTTCATCATCAACACCTGGTGGTGGATCCAAGAAAAGACTACATCAAGATCCAAAGGTTCAAGCTAGTTATATGAAAACATTAGACAAATTGGTCTTGGATGAGGAGGAGTGTGACAACATACAGAAACAATTGAGCCACTACATCCTTAGTAATGGTGCCTTTGGGACCAACCGTACAATTAGAGATCGAGGGAATCTGATTTCTCTCGAGTGCTGGAACATGCACGGTGGTGCTACCCCACAACTGCAACGTTTGGCAACATGGGTGCTTTCATAGGTGGTGAACACTTCTTCTGCAGAGAGGTGTTGGAGCACCTACAATTTCATCCATAGCGTCAAAAGAAACAAGTTGAATGTAAACCGGTTTATGTTCATTACAACTTGTGATTGTTGTCCCATCACTGTGAGGAGACAAAGATGGATAAAAACTTGAAGCGTTGGGGCAACAATTCAGAGGAGGATAATTTGGAGGATGGAGTATTACTTTTAGAGCAATTGGAGAATGTTCTTATGAATGATGATGAACATGTTGAGATGCCACCCCCATCCACTGCCACGGTCCCCATGTCTAGGACTCCAGCTACAACACCAGGGGCTTCATATTCAGTTCTACGGCGGCCATCTACATCTGCTTCTACACAGTTTCATCCTTCTCAGGATCCTCTACTACCAACACGTGGAGGCCCATACAACAATCGTGGTGCTGGAAGGAGGATGGGATAGTTGTTTCTCCCTTTTCCTTACTTTATGTGTCATAGATGATAGATTCATAGTATTTAGCAACTAGCTCAGTTTGAACTTTATTGTTTTGGACCTTTCAGTCTTCATACTTTAGTGCAGATGGCCTATTTTGTAAACATAACTATTTGGTTATGATTCATGTTATTGTTGACAGTTGCTGGATAACTGATTTCATTCCATAAGTTTATGGTCTACTTTCTATTATATGGCTTAAAAAATTGTATGTTGGTTTGTAAGTTTGTAATTACTAGAATCTAGATGGTTGATGCTATAATGATTAATCATTGATGTACTATGGATGCCGTTTTTATCTATATTAATGTACAAATATGCATGTTTTCATATATTCTGCAGCTAATTTGGCTTTCTGCATGTTTTTTTTTTTAATGTAAATGCTATATATATATATATATATATATATATATATAACAGACGCTTTGCTCCCGAGGATTTTTGGAAAATGATGTTCCTGCTCCCTAAAATGCTCTTGCACGACTCCACACTCTGGCAACCATCCCTTTAGATTTCAACCCTTCTGAATAGTGTAAGTAAAGGGATGCAATGGTATATGTGTTTTGCTTGATTTTCTGCACAGAATTCAAATGATTTTATGACAGCTGTCTTAAGATCTTACTGCCAGCAATAAAGGACAGTGTTTATATGTGTTTTGAACCAATTAGTAAGCAATTACGATGCTGTCTTTTGAGTTCTATCAACTGCTGTAGTCTTTTTTAATGCTGGTCTGATTACAAGTTCAGATACAATGATTTTCCAGCATACAAAACCCCCCTTAACCATTAAAAGTACATTACAGCTGGGTAAATGGTATGCAATCTCAATGTAAATTCCAGCATAAATTATTACTTAATCGTGCATAAATCTGTCCCGTAGAATCTGTTCCAGAATGAGTTATATAACAGATTCATACATCTAAACATGGTCTGGCTTGTTTGACTTACAATAAGTACTAAAACCAGACTTTGAGGACAGATCTGGATTAAAATCTTCTTGGGCGAATTCCAAATCTATAGAACAAGTAAAAGGTGAATTTAAATAAAGTTTTATATGGCTGTAAGGTGGTGTCAGTGCCTTATATATCCCTTGGACGAATGGGGTCTAATAAAAACTTGAGGGAAGATGCTTTGCTAAAAGTACGAGTACAAGTCAAATCGACTCCCTCTTTATTTGTTCAAAATATCCAGAAAAAACCCATCAAAGGAGTTTGCTATATTAGACAAGCTCATAGACTACGAGGTTTTAGATCTATGAAGAAATGATCATGTATATGTATTACCATGCATAGAGAAAAATACATCAGCAATAACCAATTCAATGACAAATACTTGCAAATAGGAACAATATTACCCGGGTTTTGTTGCTTCACAATCACCATTGATGAAGAAATAACCAGTATGCGTAAGCTCACAATGTAGAAAGCATCCTCATCCTCTAAGGTGCCTTATCAAACCATCCAATTGCTCTCAAGAAAATACAATACAAAGATATGCCGAAAGCTCAAGCACTCATTCTTCCAACAACCATTACAAATGAGAGGGGGTCTCTTTAAATAGAATAGTCAAACCCCATTGAAATAAAATAATGTTCTTTTTCTAAACTAACTAGAGAGAAAATACTAAAATATTGATGGTGGTACCCCATAGACACAATAACTATTTTTGTAACAGCCAAATTAGGAGGTCGAATCACTCATGAGAGGGCTTAGTTTCCCTCTCTAGAGGTTGACCTTTACCAAAAATAGTAAATAACATCTTCCTTGGCATGTGTGAGCAAAATTAAGAAGAAATTCCATGAGATCTAGCTGCTAAGTGTGCCATCCATCCAAGAGAGAGAAAAAATGGTGGTTGCCAATTGTCATATGCTGCCCCAAAATAGCTGTAACAGCTAGTTGACTCGCTATTTTTAGTTGTTTGACTCTTTTTCCAAGTCAAACTTGCTGGTCAAACCCTTTAACAGCTATCAAATGGTCAAATAGTCAAGAAGTTGAGCATGCATGTGTCCGGGAGAGTGTCATGGAGGCTGCCAGCTGTCCACAAGTGAGTCCACTCCCTCTCCCATGCCAAATAATAATAAAATAATTATTTGTCACCTCCACATGTGTGCCAAAAGGGGGGTGCACCTCACCTAGAGCCACAAAGTTTTCATAAAATGTTGTTTTGCTAGTAAACACCACAGATGCTTGGGCACTGATGTTAGCAATAAAGCATGTGTGCAGGAAATAACTAATGAATAAAACCTTAGTAGAACATAGCCATTAATCTCAAAAAGTGCAAGAGCATGCCGCATCCACTAGAAAGCTCACACATGAACCCGGCATGTCTCTATCACCAAGGAAATATATCATATAGCTGTTGAGTGTAAAAAGGTGGCTGTCCAAACAATATAAAGGGGGGATGTAACACACCCCCCTAACCAAAATGCCACCATGGGGTCATCCATATGCTGAACAATGATGAAGTATACCATCACAACTGTTGACAGGGGTATGGATCGGTCACTTTGCACAAGATACCTCTCTCGAAAGCACCACAACACCTTCCACAACAGTGAGTTACTAGGAAATCATAAGATTTCTCAGTCAACCATAAGGGTAGTGCCTGGAAAGGTACATGCTTCCATAACATGCCTCTCGGAAATTGATAATAAGATCTTGATGACTGCAAATGTATGGTCACTGATAAAAATGCTATGAAATAGGCTTATATATCATCCCACCGAAACTGCAATATGACCCTGAAATCCTTCTATATAAGCCCCCATGCAACATAAGGGGTAACATAGCCAAGATTATGGAGGCCGAAGAAGAGCAACTTCCTGGCCAACATCAAAATCAAAAGAGGTGTCATCATCATCCACCACCACAAATGTGCCAAGGCTGAGCCTGAGAATGTCCTCCGAAGAGTGGCCAGGGCTGAGAGGATGAACAAGATAAATAGCTGTCAAAGATGATTGAGATTCAGAATGACATAGCTATTTGTTATTTCCATTATTGAATTTACAAATTATTTTCCTTATTGCATTTACAAGTGACCTTGTAAGTGGTTGTAAGGGACTCTTGGAGCCTAATAACTGTCTGTGCTGAATTATTACAAGTAACAACTATTATCTAGTGACTTGAAGGAGTACCAGTTCTCAAGGCTCTGGAACAGTATCATCGGTGACAAGAGAGCCTACAAAGATTCTGGCTTCATAGCTTTGACTGTTCTGATTTGAACAATATGTATCTTCTTCTTTAGAAGTTCCCAACAAATGCTGTCCTTGTGCCTATCTAATTTAGTGCTTCCACCATCCCCAGGGTTACATGTAAGCTTTCTGAGATCATGGTGGAATAATACCAATCTGGAAATGTAATCTGAGCTTATACATTACAGGTAACGAGAACACAGATACCTCTTTGCCATGCTTATTGTTTTTTTCATAAGGGTAAATGGAGTGTACATGCCTTTCTTACGAGGTTGATTGTTTTTCCCAAACAATATTTTTAGGGCTCCATTCTTTCAGAAGGCTCGACTTTGCTAATGATTGGAATTCCTTAGATGTGGTTGAGCCTTTTCTTCTTGTGTGCTCATTACGAGATGTATTCTCTAGTAAAAGGCTATGAGATTGCATGGACATAATTCCAAAACTCATCTTGCCATTTTTAATCTGACCATGATCAGCTTCTACAGAAATAATAAATACCATGGCCCACATGAATTGTTCTCATTGCCATGGCTTCTGTTTATTCATAGTTTATCCACGAGAAACTAGTTTCACATTAATTTCAAGGAGATTGGTAGGCTTTCAGAAACATTTGAGTTCCAGAAAAATATAGCCTCATACATACATAAATGCTCTTATTTGCAAATATTCTTGAGAGTTTCAGAAGCACAAATAATATAGGGGGGCTATAAAAGAATAACTTCTTATATTTGTGAATTCTTTTGATTGCTTACAGATGTATGTTTTATGTAATTGATTTTTGCTTTGATAGGTTGAAATAAATTGTATCTAGGGCCATGCCTAAAAATCCTCCTGTTACCCCCCTGAAAATGCAGGGCTCATTTTGCATTTTCATGGGCTTTCTTCTCTCACCAGTACAACAAAAGATCTTTGTATTTCAATGACAATTACAATTGGCAGGGATATTTGGAGGCCATGCACCTTGTTCTATCTTGCCTGAGCTCCATTTATCATACGTAGGCATGAACAAAGGTGTGGAGGAGTATGGTTGGCTTGGTGGAGGCTTTCTTGGAGGCATCACACTTGACACATATTTGGAGGCATGTTTACATGTCTTGTATTGCCATTTGTTGCATCATTGGTGGAGCGCCTTGTTTGTAAGTTGAAGCCAGGGCTCGAGATTGCATTGATGGCTGATATGAGCAAAAAGGGAGCCTTAGAAGATGAATGCCCTTGCAGAGGAGGTGTCTGAAGTCAACTTATGGCAAGGTAGGGGCCAAACACAACTCTAAGGAGAAAACGCCCTACATTGCAGGAGGTCCAAAGCATGGCATAGGGCAAGGAGAAAGCCCAAAGGAGGAATGACCTTCTTAGAAAGGTGCCATGTGGTGCTGGAAGCATCTGTATGGTCAAAGTAGGTCCTTTGGGGGCATTACACATTATTCGAGGTGTATTCCACATATTTGGAGTAAGGGCACTTTGTTTGAGGCATCTTATACATATTTGGAGGATAGCCCTTTCAATGAGGAGATGCCATGTGGCATTGTTGACATGGTCCAAGCTCTCAAACAAAGAAAAAATGTATACTTTAAGAAATAGAAAGATGACAAGTGGCAAGTGAACCTATTCAAAGGGGGAAGAGGTTCCAAATCAAAATTTGACTTGGAAATGTCAAATGGAACATAATTATTATCATACAAAAGGAGATGCACTAGGGTTAGAGGGCTCTCCAAGAGGTGCACTAGGGATAAAAAAGGCCTAAACACCTAAGAAGAAGGCCTATGGGGGTGCGCACTAGGTGGGAGGACAAATTTTAGGAATTATAATATCGTTTTCTCCTCTCTAAATCCTAAAAGGACTAAACCCTGATTTGGGATGTACAAAGGATGGAAACCTATAAATAGAGGAGAATTCTATTTGCTAAAGGCATGGTTGGAAGATAGGGGGCCTCCAAGGACTTAGTTGAATATATTTGGGAGGATTGGAAGATGGAAGGATTGGAAGAAGGACAAGTCCAAGTGAAGTTTTTTTCCTTTTCATGGGTTGATTTGATGGATGGAAATTACTTGTACAAATTGCTAGTGTAGTCTTTGCAATTTTGCTCCAATAAGAAGACATTAGGGTAGAAGTTTAACCCTCCCCTTCTCTTGTTGTAATCAAGGTTCACTTTATGAGCATTGGAAAGCAATAAAGAGAGTTTTCAGGTATTTGCGTGGCACTACTAGTTATGGATTGTGCTACCAAGGAAGACTAGGTTTGGATAGAGTGTTGGACATACATGGCTTTGTGAATGCAGACTGGGTTAGAGATTTGGATTGTAAAAGATCGACAAGTGGGTATGTGTTTAACCTGTTTGGAGGAACAATCAGTTGGGTGAACAAAAGACAATCTGTAGTGGCACTTTCAACTACATAAGTTGAATACATGGCAGCCACTCATGCAAGAAAGGAAGCAATATGATTACAAAGATTGTGTTCAGGTATTGGGTTGGTACAACAAGCTGGAAGGATAGATTGTGACAGTCAGAGTGCAATTTTTCTGGCGAAGAACCCATCTTATCATTCAAAGACAAATCATATTGATGTTCAATATCACTTTGTTAGAGATATGGTTGAAGAAAATAAGTTGTTGCCGATGAAGGTGGACACTTTGAAGAATGTTGCAGATTCATTAAAAAAATCTATGAGCACTGAGAAGTTCTCTTGGTGTAGAGGATCTATGGGCATTGCTGCCCTGAATTGTTGACTATGTAACCTTATAACCCCATGTATGCAAAGAAAACAACAAGTGGGAGAATGTTAGGTATGTGTTATATTCTTTGCATGGTTAGAACTAGTTTTTTGCATCCACTTTTTGACAGTTTTTTGCATCAATTTTTGGGTTGTTTTTCGGCACACGATTTTCGTCTATGGTTTTCTATTTCCCTTTAAGGAATTAGGGTTGTTGACTAATCCAAATTATTGGATTAGGGTTTTGCATTCTATGAGATCCTATATGTATATTGTATTGTAAACAATGTATGATGTGAATGAATATAGAATATGCTGGTTTTCCCAGTTTGGGTTTCGAGGGGAAAAATCTCTGTGTAATGTGTGTATTTGCCATTGTATCTTTTATGTTCTTTTATTCAAAATCAGTTTGCAGTAAATAATTGTACAAAGTTAAAATATACAGTGGTAAGTGTCACTTTAATATTTGAGGCCTTTGAGTATGTTGCATTTAAAGTTTCTTTTGATTATAGAACGTCTGCTTGGAAATTATGCTCTTTGCCCTGTTTCACTTTGGTGGTTGACATTGCGCCTTAGTAAGTGGTCACCCTTAGGTATGGGTTTTCTACTGGGGGGTCTCCTCAATGATTCATCTTACCATTCATGATCATACTTATCATTTTTCTCACTTCATCCTTTTCATCTCCTTGTCTTTTGGGATTTTTGGGTGTACTGACCTAATAAGACACTGTACCTCATTTCATGGGAAGAAGGGGCTTAAGGCTCAAAAGTTTGTATCTGAAAAAATATATAAGCCAATAAAAAAACCTTCTAGATGCTCGCCCAGGGATCTTGAGGACAATGAAATGTCTCTCATAAGAAACTAATGGGACCCATGAAAAATAACAATATAAAAATGCCAACCAAGGTAGAGCGTGTGGAAAATGTTTTTCATGCTTAGGTAGAAGTCCCACATATTGTCTTCAACTTGGGGAAGCATAGTGTGACTAGGGTAGAGTCAATGTGGGAAATTATTTTCAAACTTAGGTAGAAGTACCACCTTGGCTTCAACCTGGAAACATTTTAAATAATTAATGACAATAAATGGGCTTGGAAAAATGATGCATTGAAAACGAAGGTGCAACACACCCTCTACAAAGGCACCCATAAATGAGACAATACGAACCATTGTATGTAATGAACCCCATTCTCAAAAGTCTTACCCCCATACACTTCATATTATCCACATGACTTAGAAAGGTTTCCACCTAGGAAACACTCATTGAATTAAGGACTGATCACCCAATAGGTCACCTTGTTAACCCTCCCATACCTAAACTTGGAAAATTGCACAGGGTCTTTGAGCACTTGTTTAATTTGATGAGGTAGTTTTTGATGTAATGCTTAGATGGATCTTATATTAAATGCGATTTTACTTTCCATTATGATTTGACTTGAGCTCCTTGGAGGGTGTACTTGTCTGTCGTTGCAGGACCTTGTTGATGGACATTTTGGAGGAACAAGCCCAACTTGGGCCTTCATCGGGGTAAGAATCCCACCGGTTGATGCCATGGCCCAGACCTTGGGGCAGTACAAGAGATGAACGTTGCCTTTGGAGGAAAAAGAAGAGACCTTGGAGGACCTCACTTTGCCCTTGCAAGCCCAACAATTTGCCTTTGGAGGCTAAAATGTCACCTTGGAAGGCTTGAGGTCACCCTAGGGCTAGGGTTTTGGTGGCGATGGTGGTGTTTGATGGAAACTTGGCATTTTTGATGAGGGATATCCCTTGTAACTTGGAGAGAAGACCCCAATGAATGAAGGGAAGGCCTTTGGAGGCCCAATGATTCCATCCTCAAGCTCAACATCTTGCCAAAGTGACCAAAACGTCACCCTAGAAGGGGTTGCCGTCACATTTTTAGGGTTTTCTTTATGTGCAAGTTTAAATATTTTTTAATGGGGAAAAGTAAAGGGGGTTGGCCTCCTTACTTTGTGGTTTACCCTAACTTTATGTAGACAAACACTTTTTGAAAGTTTTTCATAAATAATGATCATTTTCATTTCATGTGGACATAACTCTCTCATGTGAGAAAGACTACTTGGCTGGAATTTTTGCCCTACTTGGGAAATTTGGATCATCTCTTTCTTGTGAAACTATATTATGGTGTTTTCTCTTGGTATATTTTGGAGCTAAAGCGGTGCACACCTCTTGGAGGCTTGTTCTATTGCTTATGGATGGATCTTGCTTGGTAAACTAGGGTTTGATCTTGCTATTTTGGAATTGGTAAGGAAATTTCTACATTTTGTTGGTGTTTTCTTCTAGTTTCATTGATAATATTGCCTCAAACCCTTGGAGGAGTATAAGGGCATACACCCTCCACCAAGGTTCATGTTATTTACTAGTTGATAAGCCATTTTTTACAAGGTTACTAGGAGGAGTAAAAAGGTTTACACCCTCCCAGCCTTACCTTAGTTAGTTTTGCATGCTCTAGGGAG
Organism: Picea sitchensis; assembly: GCA_010110895.2. NCBI lineage: Eukaryota > Viridiplantae > Streptophyta > Pinopsida > Pinales > Pinaceae > Picea > Picea sitchensis. The sequence continues at coordinate 91,999 of SNQJ01S0014062.1, forward strand.
TAGAAGAGACTACACCCATAGTGATGTTGTGGATCTAACTCTTATATCCAAGACTCTATTTACTCAATAGATACAAAACACTAATATAAAAATTGCATTGGAGAACTAAATTACTACATAGGAATACATGATTTTACGAGATATTGAAATTGTTTAAAGTGGAATCAATTCTTTGCCTTAATAGCTTGCTTGAGCCACTAGGGTGTTTTGATTGGTCAAGAACATATTATCGCTATTATAGACTTTATGCTACATCCATTAGGGCTGCAACAAACTCATATAAACTTCTTTCTCTTATTCACTTTTCAATTGTAAAAAATTGCTAATAAGCTGCCATAATAATCTACTAATCTTGGCGCATCTTTTGGGTGGTTTATTTGTGAATTTTGGTGGTTGAATTTTTTTGCTGTAGCAACCTTTTGATACAGCCATAAGTCTATCGTAATATTCTTCAATAACATTTCTTAACAACCTTACTTTGTCACTAAAGTTTAACTTTATCTTACTTGAGTTATACTAGTCATTGCTAGCATAATCTCTTGCATCTTTACTTGACTTTCAGTGACATATCTAGCAGATTTTATTATCATTTACTTGCTGATTTATATCATTGTTTATTGTTGCTACATAGGAAAACAATATTCACTTGCTTATCCATTTGAATATTGGGCTTGTATACTTGTCTTTCTCTTGTCTCGGGCAGGTACAACTCTCTTTTGCAGGTACTCAAGCATTTGGAAACCATTTACCATCACCAAGACTTGTTTCCAAGCCATTTTCCACTTCTTAGTTTGAACTGTAGGGGCATCATCTTCCATCACTCCACTTTCCATTTCATTTCCCCCTCCTAGGGTCACCGATGATACCCCCCTTGTGTAGGATTTTTGCTTTACTAAAGCGAGGGGAATACTTACCTAAGGTGACAGTGGGTAGGTATTCCCATAATTCTCGCCATCTTGTGGATTGGGTCAGGATTTTTCCAACCTACAATTTGTGCGATAACAAGGAGCACTATTTAAATTTTCTTTTAGGATGTTAAAAGCTTGGTCACATTCAGGTGTCTAGTGAAAAATTTCATCTTTCTTCAACAACTTCTCCAAAGGGGTAGTTATACTTGCATAATTCCTGATGGACCTATGACAATATCTAGTATGACCTAGAGTGGAGTGCAACTGCTTGGAAGTTGTAGGGGGGAGGAATATTAAGAATAACAACTACCTTTGCATGGTCAACCAGAACCCCTTCTCTGCACACAATATGTCCCAACAAATTTCCAAAAGGCACACAAAAAACACATTTCTTCAGATTCAATGAAATTTGTAACTGTCTGCAACGACCAAGCATTAACTAGAGTAGGCCTATGTGTTCCTAAGTACCAAAGACAAAACAAAGCAACAATAAAGATGGAATTTATGTTTTACTCACCGAAAATACTTCTCACGCCTCATAACTATTTGGAGTGGAAGCCAAAGATTCTACTTCTTATCAGAGGTATAGGTTTATACCAAATAACCATGGCAATGTAATTAGAGTCCGATTCAGCCGATGAGAAAAATGACTTTTTCTACAGACAAGATATGGCCATAAGATGTATCTTCTTGTCTATTTCTCATGAAATTCTCCACCAAGTATATGATGAATCACGAGACTCAAATCCAAATGAATTATGGACTAGATTGGAGGTTTTGTTTGGGAATAAGGAAGATTGCATGCAAACGGTTGACAATATAGAGCTAGTAGAAAAGCCACTGGAAGATCAATCCTCTCAGTTTGAAGAGCCTTCTACACAGGTATATGCAAAATTTTTTGTTCCAATCACTGAGGATGATGTCTACTCCATTTCAAATCTATTTTCTAATCACATTTGGAATATATCATGCATGAATCTCATGAGTCACACACATACACTTTTTTATGCACCATGCATGCATTTCAGGAGTCACATGCATGCATCTCAGGAGCCAAAAAGGGGTCCACACAGATCAGATTGAATTATGACATTTTCTAAGGAGAATTTGCAGAAACAAATTGGATATTTTAATTCCTCTTGGAAAAATGTCCAATTAAAAAACAAAAAAACAATTGTCTAAAATGGAGTCCGGAAAGTGAAGTTATGAGAATTTTAAAATCAACAAATTTTCAACATTTTTCAAAAAACGGCCGCATGATTTTCAAAGTTTCATCAAAACTTCATTTAGATCTTTTTCATTAAAAAAATAGAAAGTGGATAGGTGTGGACATCTCACTAGTGCATCTACTTCATCATATCCATGCAAACATCTACATCTTCAACAAAATATTCACCGAGCATAAGCTTGCACATTTGTAAGGTCTACTTGGAGTGAAGGACAAAGTTGCTTAGCACCTGCCCTTTTTTTTAATCTTTTGATGCATTGTGCTTTGAGGGGGGTTTTTTCCCATGAGGTTTTCCCTCTTTCCTCACTTTTTCAGTGTTTCATTCTTATATGCATTGTACAATGGGTACCTAACTTGGCCTATGTTTTCAGGACCCATTCATCATGTACACCCTAGTAGTGTTCAGGGGGGATGTTGGAGATATTACACACTCACCTAGAATTATTTTCTTAAGTTTGATAGTCCAATGTTGAGAACGTTTCCTTGGATGAGAATATTCTCTCTGCTACAAAATAGGACGTTCCTCTTCAGTTCAGAGTCAGTTACACTCATTTAGACTAGTGGAAGTCACTCATGCATGAAAACCTCGATTTTATCACCAACATTTGCATGTGTCTCTCTCACTTCCACACATGTGACTTAGTTAACTGATGATTGCATCGATCAATTAACTAGGACTAGGTAGAATATTACTCCGATTTTTGTTAGTGAGTGTCTAGATCTCTTTAGATCACTACTATGGCGCCTTAGTTACTTATGTAGCCTAGGTCTATTGTAAATGATTCACTCTTTGAGTGTAGAATACAATTAGTAGAAATTCTTTCATTCTTTCCTCCATTTTTGTCTCTTGTCTTCACACCATTGCACGCTGTGTATGCTTCATTGTTATCTATATATTCTATGCAGGTATCTCATAAACTCTACATTGTCATACATGTAATCTTCAAGAAACTTGTGGATAAAGTCTCGGAAGGAAGCAACAAAAATCCTAGAAAATATGACAGGAGTATTATTAAGCCCAAAGGGCATAACATTATAAGAAAAAGAGCCCCACTTGGTAGTAAAGGTAGTCTTCTTTTTATCTTCTTCCACAATCATGACTTGATGATACCCTGAAAATCCATCGATGAAGGAATATGCTTCATTTCTAGCCACCTGAGCAAGCACTTCATCATTGAATGGAGTAGGAAAAGGATGATGCAAATAGGTTGAGTTCAAACTTCTATAGTCCACACAACTCTTATGTCATCAATACCTTTCTTATTCTATATAAAAATTGGACTAATCCACTTCTCTTTATCCACATGAAAGATTAATCCAATTGCAAACATTTTTTCAATTTCCTTCTTGAACTTTTCTTGGACTCTAGGATTCAAGCGATACAACCTATGTTTGACTAGTTTAGCATCAGGTTTCAACTCTATTCTCATTTCTCCTATATTTTATTTAATTCCTTCAAGTTCTGAAAATCTCTTAGGGAACAAGTCCTCATACTCCCACAACAAGGCTTGGATCTCTGTCATGGTATGTTGATCTTAGTGGTCTCCTATGGATGCCAATTTAGGATGCTCTTTACTCCTGATATTAATCTTCCCCAACTTCAGAGGCTGAGTGTATGAACTACTTGTATTATCTGATAGAGTATCTCTAACTTCTCTTGTTCCCACAGACTCCTTAAAGGTCAGATGTCTAAGCCCCACCAATTCTTCAGGATCTTTGTCAATCTTGATGCAGACCACATGTATTCTTGTAGGGGATGGTAAAAAATAAGCCGAAGTATATATTCATGCTCAGGAAATATTGTATGGGAATACTTGGACTTGAGTTCATTAGTAAACACCATTTTCTTGATTTATTGCAGCGCTACTGTAATTTATGAAGACTTACTAGAAAAGGAGAAATCATGAAAAAACTGATCTTGTAGTACCTTCTAGCATGTGGTGTGTATCCTGGTCTCCTCATGCACATACCAGGTTTTCATAACTATTCCTAGACAATGGAAGAAATGATGTACCCAAAAATAAGATGGTAGTTGTGCAACTTCCCATACTTTAAGACAATACTCAACATGCTCAACTGGATTAGATAAACCATCATATGTATCCAAAGTTAATATCTTACTCTTCATCTTTTGATATTTACTTGACTAGATGACTTGTGATGGATGATGGAAGCGGTATTGTACAACAAGCTTAACCTCATCCCAAGAAGAAAGAGTTCTTTTATGGGTATCCCACCATCTAGCTGGGGAATATCTTAAAGCTATGTCAAGTGCTGAAATTTTCTGCTCTGCCACAACCTTATCCTCCATATCAATGAGAAAACTGTGTATATATTGAGGTGCCATCATATGTTGGGTAATCACCTATTTCAACCCCAATCCACCTTACTGAGCGGATAGTTGCACAACGTATTTAAAAGTTCTCTTATTGTCCCTGTTGCCAATTATTAAAAGATGCTTCAGAATCCTCATCCATAGACTGAACACTCCGCCAACTAACTGATCCATCTGTAGTGGGGTTAATATAATCAATTTGTTTTCCTACAGTCATATTATAAAATTGTTCAAGGACATCTAATTCCATATTATCATCCACGGGTTCAGTATACCATGGGATTTGGTATGGATCTAAAGGCCGAGTGACCTTCATACCATCAGACTCAAAATTAATAGTTTCCTTTTTAAGATCAATGACAACATAGTTTTCATAAGCCTAGTCAATGCCTAATAAAGTTGGATATGGATCCTTCTCCCCCATTATTTCAATATCTTCAAAATCAACTACTGTTTTGACACCAACCAAGTCTACTTCTACATTCTCTAGCCTTCCTAGTAGAAAAATGCAGTATTGATTTTCCATCTTCAATTGAATATGAGAATATACTATATTGGGTTTTCCCATTGTCTCCTAAGTCTTCTTTGGCAATATTTTGACATCAGAGCGCAAGTCCAGCATAACATCCTTGATCTCATATTCATCTGTATGGGAATTCAATATAAATTCTCTTCCAATCATCCTCTTTCTTCTCAACCCCACTTTCTTTCCTTTCTGGGAGGTTAGCAACAATAAACCCTTCTGGATTTCCTTTAGCTCCTAAGACGACTTTAATGGTATTCCGAAAATTCTTAGTAAGTTTCTCATCCTTTAATATACCAGAAAATAACTGAAACCAAAGATCAACACCTTTATGAGATTTACTTGAAGACTATGATGGAGCAGATGATTCTCTAGCTATCCCTGGTTGATGTGGGTTTAACTTGAAACTTTTTTCCATAACTTTAGGTGTTGATGTGCCAGGTATCTGTCTGTACATATCTATTGCATTTATGAAGAATTCTTTTTTCCGTGTAGGATCATACTTAGCATTATCTGGCATAGCCTTTTTAATCTTGATTTGATGAGGACTCTCAACATCAACACCAATTTTCTCTCCTCCTCTAGTGACAATATTGATAGCATATCCACTCCCTTCAACTACAGTTCATGGTTCAAAATTAATTAAATTGGCTCCTCTCTATCTGACACAATCTTCCCATTTAGCAATCAGATCAGGGTAGTCTTCAATAATGTGAGCATTATTCCTACAGTGTGAACACCAGGGTCTTCTTGGAAGCGAACAATCTCTCACAAGATTCCCTTGCTCATCGCAATTGTAAAAACGAAATCATCCTCTTTCGTAAGTTTTTCCACCTCTGTATCCACCTCCTCCTATGCGCCCCCCTCCAAATCCTTGATGTCCTTCATTCACCCTAGATGCAGATCGGTCCAATCTATCTGCAAGTGCATCTAGAGTGTGACATTGATTGGTAGTATGAGTAGGAAAACCACAGAACTATCAATACAATGTATTTGGAGTAAGTGTATATTTTTGCAGAATGGGGCAATGTCGTGGAGAATGCTCGTGATTTCTACAAATATCACAATATTCATTAGTATGGAATCCATGATTATTAGGAAAGGCATGATATTGAACATGTCCATGAAATGGTGCTGTAGCAAGTGCAACTCCTCCTCACAAACCCATTGGTGGAGGTGCCATTGGATTACTAGAGGGCCCTACACCTCTTAGTCTCGGACATTTGGTCACCAAGTGACCTTTTGTGTAACAACTTGTACACTAAACTTGCCACTGATCCGCCTTAGGAAGGGTCAACTCTTGGATATTCTCAGTCAATGTAAATATTTGACCCCGCAATTGTGTAATAATGGAATCTTTAGTAGGTCTCACAATTCTTAATTTCCAAGAATAGCCTGTAACACCCCCTCTATAATCCCTAGTTTAATTAATGCTTATGTAGATTTAATGTGTGGCTATGACCAAAACGATGTAATATGCTAATTTTATTTCTATATTGTAATAATAAAATGTGATTCCAGTTGCTAAGGGGACATGGAAAAGAGATGGGCGCTGAATTAATCCACAATAGAGGGGAGGGTCTAGGATAATGGCTAAGATGAGAATCTAAGGGGGAATTACCCATGTATATTAATTCAACCCATTTTCTTAAATTTGTTCTTGGTGTATGAACCTTATAATTTATGATTGAGTGTTACCAAAGCGAATTATTGAATACATGTAAGAGGGTGGGTGTGAGTGGTCATATTCCAAAGTTATTGGGCACATGGGGGGTTGAGTACAATCAACTTGGGGAAGTGTGTGAGTCAAGAAAGCAAGCCAAAGGAGAGGAAATTCGTATGGGTCGGGGACAATAGTTTTTGCACAGGGAGTTTTTGTGCATGAGGAGAAAATGGAGAGCAGGAAATAGAGCTTGGATCTGGTGTATCCATGGAGGGAGAATTCTAAAGCATGCTAAAGCATATTTGGATAGAATTGGAGCTGGAAAACTAAAGAGCCTGGCTTTCAGGCCGGAAGAGTGAAATCTTGGGTGAGTTGCATTGTAACAACAAGTGTTTGTTGTTGGTTTGGTGGTAGTTTTCCTAGCAACAAGTTCCCTTGAGTTCCTAGCTGAGATATTCCTGGTTCTTTTGCTAGAGAGACTCTGATAAACAAATGGGACACTTGAGGGACTGAGATTAGTGAAGGGGTAAATTCCTTGGGTTGTACAGGTCAAGAGGAAGAGAACTAGTGGAAAACTGAGATATGTGTAGGAGAATATCAATGGGTTGTGAGTTTTCTATTTTTTCCAACAAACTAAAATGTTTGCAAAAAATAACTCGTATGAGAAAGTTACAACCAAAACAGTAAGGGTAAAATTTTGGCACCAAATTTACTTCGGGAGGGAATAACTCCTTGCTCATAAGTCCATTTGGGGCACATGACTAGTTGATGGAAATATTATGACCCATAGAAGGCATAGGTGGAGCCATAATTGGGTTATGGGTACCTGAAAATGCGTTGGGAGTAAAAGAAGTCACCTGTAGCATACATGAGAAAATTGGGTAAAACAACCTAAACTTCTTTGGACCATAACTTTCAGCTCAGAGCTCGAATTTGAGAAAAAAAATAGTCGTTGGAAAGGTCTTGAGGAGTAGAATACATATACCAACCCATAATTTTGAATTGTGAAGCAAAATCTTCCAAAAATTAATAAATAGATTTTTGTAGTAGTAAAATAGTGGAAATTACAACACGTAAATGTTGTAATTTTTCGCTCAAAACTTAGATTGAGGCATGGGTACAACCATTGTAAAGATTTTTAAGAGAGGAATGTATAAAAAAAATAGGATTTCGATTTGGTGCATTATGTACTTCATAACTTGATGAAGAAATAACCTATATTCTAATGGATGAAATGTTTTATGCTATGCATGTTCTAAAGTAATTATTACATGCACATTTATTGCAGAGTGAGAGGTACATGAAATAAAATTTTGGTTTTTATATGAGGAATGGAGTTTTGAAAGATGCCCAGGGATATTACAACCATGAGGAAGAGATCAGAGGTCTGCATGTCAGTATGGGGAATATTGAGACATAGTCAAATGGAAAAAGAGATAGGCAAGAACCTGTCACTATGAGAAGCATGCATAGGGAAGTGCAGAACTATAGAGCTGATAATGAAAAGATTATGAAGGCATAGGAAGAGATACTTCAAATCTTGAATAAGTTGCATAAGCAAGTCAACTAAGAATCTGGAACAAAGCAAACAACTAGTGCTAGGCAAGTGTTATCATCTAAATCTCAAAGCAAAAGTGATGATCATGGGAATGATAGGAAGTCAAGAAGCACAAGTGGGTACCATAATTCTGCAAAGCAATCTAGAAGAAGAACTCATGCAAGTTTAGGGAAAGGGAGGAGCCCAAGTGTGTCTCTTTTTTGGAGGCAAATGAGAAGGTCTGAAGAAAACATTTTGTAAGGTGACCTCTGGAAGGTCAAGCCACCAAATTTTAATGGTGAGCATAGGAAAGGAGAAGAGGCCGAGGCCGAGGCCTGGCTATTAGAAATGAATAAATATTTCCAGTTGCATGATTACCCCTCCCGGGTAGAAGCTATAATTTCCATATACCACTTGCAAAGAAATACAACCATGTGGTGGGATAAACTTAAGAAAGCCAAGAATTTTGATGAGAAGATGATCTCATGGAGGCAGTTCAAAGGATATTTCCAAGAGAAATATTTTTCAGAGAATTATTATGAAAAGAAGATGAAAGAGTTCTTTGAAATCAAGTTGGGAACCATGACAATGGAGGAAT
>SNQJ01S0014063.1:20295-31153 GCA_010110895.2 Picea sitchensis
TTTTTCAAAATAATAAATGTTTAAAAAAATCACAAAATTTTGACTAATTAAAAAATAATAAAAAATAAACTTTTTTTTTAAATCAATTTTATAAATTTGTTAGAAGCCACATTAACCTTATTTTATACAAGAAAATTCACTAAAAAAATTAAAATATAAAAACATAATTTAATCATTTGGTACTTTTATAATTCTATAAAAAAACTTAAAGCAAAAACAAAATCATTTCAAATAATATACATTTATCATATAACATTAATAATAACTAACTATTGTAAAAGCACAACATTACCTAAAATATTATTTAATAAAAGAAAGTGTTGAAAATTTATCAAATTATATACTTCATTGAAATATATATATATATATATATATATATATATGTGGGGGGTCGACCACACTCTAATGTCACTGGAGATATTTATGTTGATCTTTAGCTCATTAAAAAATCATTGTCTCTCCCTTAGCCTCTCATTCTATTAACAATTATTTACTGTTAAATTTGACAATGAAGGAATCATTGAAGAGCTCTACCACATCTAAAAATGACTTTCCATCTCTTTTGCTCTCATTCCATTGACTACCTCTTCAATGTCCTATAAGCATACCCCATCAAACTCTACCTTGTCAAAAAATGACCATCCCCCTTGCACCCTACGTCCTATCATCTACCCTTTACTTTTTCAATGGATATGGAGACATCGACAAGGGGACCCCCACTAAGCTATGCTTCCACTCTTTCCATTATATCCCTTTTCTTTCTTTCTCCCTCCTCCCCATTTCATGTCCATCCATCCCTCCAATTTATAAATTGAAAATCGTAAACCATTTTTTTAATTATTAAAAACAATACTTAAAAAAGACAAACATTTAAAAAATATAAAAACAATAAAAAATAATCATAATAATAATAATAATAATTTAAAATATAAACTTTTATAATTATAATAATGATGATAATTAAAAAACCAAAAAATAACTAACCTAAACTTAAAAAATAAACACTAATTAAAAACAACACAAAACAAAATCCCAAAAAACACCTTCCCCCGTTTTCCTATTTTATCTAACCCCCGAGACCCCTCCTTCCTACCCTTTCCCCTCTCTTCTCACCTTCTCTCACTCTGGCATAAAAAATAAAAAAAATATTCAAATAAAATATATATATATATATAATAAACACAAAAAATAGAAAAAAAAAATGTTTTTAAAAGCCTCATTCCCCTTCTATTACTTGTTCTTCCCCTCCCATGTACCCTATGATCATGTTCATGTCAAAGATGGCATGCTCTTATTGTCTTCTGGCTACAGTGTGGCTAGAGAGGGGCTTTTTATCTAGTTTGATGATATAAAAATACACATTAAAAGAAAAAAATATGTCGAAAAAAAAGTTATTATTTTCTAACAGAAATATTGCCAATGAAGGGCCTTCCCTTTGAAGACTCAATGCAGTGCATCAAGTGGCCAATGAGAGGTCCCCTCACCAACCAAGAAAAAAAAAAAAATATATATATATATATATATATATATATATATATATACTTATTGGTTGGCATGTTGTCAAAGACTTAATATACAACATCAAGTCTCCTATGAGAGGAAGGACCTCAATAGTGTTTCTTGTCCTTTTTATAAGGTTTCTCTGGCCCCAGACCTCCAGTATTAACTTTATTTTCAGTTGCCTGCACGCAGGTCTCTCTGCGGCCTCCTTCGGCCTGAAGTTATCTTCCCCTCAGTGGTTCTTCTCCTAATCCAGAGTCTTCCTTTATCGGGTTTTCCTATGGGGAGGTCTCATCCCTTATCGTTCCTTGATCTTCTTGTGTGGATCTGACATCTCTCTGGTTGATGGCGGCGGCCCTTCATTTATCTGTAGTATCTTCTGGTGTTGAAGTTTCGACACCCTAGTTCTCTTGATTAGATCAGTTCGAGCCCTCTGCTCAAATCTGTCTTTCCTTTGGGTGGGATACAGTGCTCACAACCTATGTTTTCCTGGTCGTTCCATTGGTGTTTTCTCTAGGAGCGGATCCATTTTTTGGTTTCGAGTTGTAGTGTCGCTTATGGGTGCTTTTGCAGGGTGTTGCCTGGTGTTTTCTTTCTCAGATATTTGTTTTTCTCGAAGAGGTCTCTACTTTATTTCGCTCCTTATTTTTGGTTCCTCCCTCTGGGTTCTTCGGTTTGGTCAGGGTTTGATCTATGCTCAGATCTGGCTCCTTTTGGTGGTTGTTGACGTATTTTTCTATCTAGTGGGGGTTGTGCCAGAACTTTGAGGTCATATCCTTGGGCGTGCGGTGTGTCAGACACTTTGAGGTCCATGGAGTGGGCGTGCAGTTCTTGGTCTTATTGTTGTTGGTTGGGGTTTTCATGGATGTTGTTGCTTTTTGGTTATACTGATGTGAAGGTTTTCATACCTCTCTAACCTAGTCCATCCGGCCACCAGGTTTTGATTGGATTGCACTGTTTGGGGTTTTATTCTGTGACGGGCTCTCTTGTACCGGGTTTTTCAGCCTAGCAGGGGTTTCTATTAGCTCCTGGCTATATTTTCTCCTTTTGGCTTTCCAACCAGTTATTTCTTGTCCCTCTGGGCTCTATCTACCCATGATTGGGTTGTGCTTTTAGCACCTACAAAATGTAATTTGGTTCTCTTTAGATGAATAGAATTACGCTTTTTATTGAGGAAAAAAAAACTCAATGTTTTCATGCATCATACTCACATAAGTTAGGCTTAAGGGGGGGTGTTGGTGTACATGCATCATTTTCCATCACTTGCATAATTTGAATGACTAAATTAAAATTAAAATTAAATGAATTACTCTGAATGTATGATTGTTAATATTATACTAACAGTAGATTAGAGCAGTTTTAATTTAAAAACCTCGTTCATTTGGAAAGTAACTATTTCAACTTTCTCCTTAAGTGGAAACTAGTTGGTATGGTATGTTGGAAAGGGAAACAAATTCAAGTGCGATTGGACCCGTGAATTGGAAGCAAAGATTCGCATACACTGCCAACTCCCCTTATACAAGATCTCAAGCTCAAAGGATACCACACTCTAAGTCATATAGCAAGGAGACCCTTTGCAACTAATTGACAATAACAATTGCTCACTTGGAGGAAATTGGGTCTTAGGGAAGAATATGCATATAGTTAGAAGGCCTACACCAATAGCCTTAAAAAGTCTTTTATCAAACTGTGTGAAGAGAAAGACGAGCTTATTTGGTCTCTTAACCCCTATGGGGGTTATGAACCAAAGGCTGGTTACAAAGCTCTTGCTTCAAAAGCCAATGAGAACCCAACAATTTGGTAGTGGAAGCCAATTTGGAAGTTTAAATGCCATGCTAAATCTAAAATCTTTATGTGGCTCCTTCTCAACAATAGGGCCCTTAACTTGGGACGTTCTATAGAAATGAAACTTCGAAGAACCTAGTAAATGTTGTCTCTATAAAGTTGATATAGAATCCAATTTCCATCTCATTATTTCATGTACATACTCTAAACAAGTGTGGAAAGAGATAAAAGGATTAACAAGGCTTCATAATACTTGAGAATGAGACACCATTGAATAAGCTTTCAGTCGATGGTGTCAAAATAAGGATACCAAGAGGTACAAAGCCCTCCCTCTCACTTATGCTTGGGGAATCTGGTTGGCCATAAATGCCAAACATTTGAGAGTGTGGACACCTTTCATCTTAAATGTGTCGCTGAATGTCTCAACATCCTATATGCTTTCCCCCACTTTTCAATTGATCTTCCTCACAAACAAGGTACGACAAATCTCATAAACAAACAAATCCCCTTACTCTTTTTTTATGGAGCCTCACAAGATACTCCTACTAGAGGTGGGGCAGAGGGAATTATATTAGAGATATAAGACTTACCCATGTAATAAAGCCACCTTAGTGACTTTAGGTTAAAATATTAGGGTTTTCATCTTTTAAGGTTTTGGTCTCCCAAACTCTTTATAAGAGTGAGGAGCATCATTGTAATATTGTATCGTTCAATAATAATATCGTTCAGTGTTTATGGAGATCATTTTTGGTATCATAACCCTACCTAGGGTTTCTTTGTTTCTCATAATATGGTATCAGAGCAGGTTCGTTATTCAATCTAGCTAGATTTGAGATACCTACATTCCATCGATTGAAGATGAGCAGTTGTTTTTGTTTACATGAAAACATCGTTTTATATATACGAAAGTCAGGTTAGCCACCAAAATAATGGATCTCCAACCAATCATAAAGGAGAGCTCACACCCATAGATATGTCTATGAAGGAGTTGTTGTGTGAGTCGTTGTTAGAGTAAGGTTACGCTTCCAAGGGAGCCACCATCGATTTGTTGTTTGCATTGGGCCAAGATGCCATTTATTTGTTGTAGTCACTAGTTTGGTGAATAGAAGCTAACCACCATTTTTATAGAAGAAAGCCAAAGCAATCATCATGATAGCCACTACATGTAAAGAAAGGAGCCACCATATTTTTCTTTTAGTAATCATATTGATGGACTAGAAGGGCCACCAAGGAAATATTTAATTATTATTTATTATAGTAGTTTCCAAGTCAATTGCCATTGTTGTACACTCATCGTAGGGCGTCCATATTCGTACAACCATCGCTTTCTTTACGCAATTCATTGCCGTACATCACTCTTTCTTCACCTTATAGATAAATGAGTTGGGAAATTTGTTATTGTTGGTGAAGATCGTTGATGAAAAGTGTTGGTTGTTGTGAACAATGGAGAGGAAACAAAGGCAGTGTTTTCAAATTTAGATCGGAAAAAATCAACACACAAATATTTGTGGTTCCTTTCCTTTTTATTTAGCATCCATTTTCCTAGGGTTTATTCCATTTGTTTTTCCAGCAAGATTACTTTTCAGCAGTGTGTTTGTTTAGGGTTTTCAATATTTATTTCCAACGATAAAAAAAAAAATTGCAACAAAAAAAAATAGATCTAATCAGTCATGTAGATGCCGCTAGAGAAGTATTGATGTTTCAATTCCCATACGTGGAAAGTCAAGATCCATATGCAATAAATGAATAAAAACTTTTGGCGAATTGTCAAAGGAACCAAGGTAGAACTTGCATATTTGAACAAGTTGATAGAATGGCAAAGCATAGATAATGAGGAAAAAGTTGTTATTGGCCTTGCCCTCTCAGATTCAGAGCTACATCATGTAGATCTAGAAAAATCATCCAAGGAGATCTAGGAAAATCTCAACAAGTTATTTGCGGCACAAACAATGAATGCAAAATTTTCCCTAAAATTACAGTTATTTATCTTTAAGATGCCAACTGAAGCCACCATGTCAAGTCACGTCAACAATCTAAGATCTATAATCAGACAACTTGCAGAAATCAAGGCAATAGTTGATGCGGAGGATGTCAAGTCCATTCTCTTGAACAATTTGTCTTCTAAATATATTAGTGTTATCTTTACCCTGAGTCAGCTACCTTGACAAAGTCTGGACGAAATGATGCCAACATTGCTAGTAGAAGAAAAGAGAACCACTGAAGGTGATAGCCAACCGAAACTTTCATTCTATGCAAGAAACAACCGCAATAGATCATCAAAAGACAAAGAGGAAATAGAATGTCACTAATGCAAGAAGTTAGGCCATACAGCTTGAAATTGTAAACAATGATCCAATGATGTTCTTAAGGGAAAGGTCAAAGATATACAACATATAGAAAGTGTAACATTAATTGAAGAACCATCGAATGATGACAATGGTGAAGAATCTACTGAAGAAAATGGATTTTATGCAATTTAGGAAGCTCGTGCTTTGAAAACGGGAAGGGATCAGTTAACAACTCAAAATGGAACGTTGCCCATTTAATTTAGAAGTTGTCAATCTAGGGAAAGATCCTTCATTAGTTGGAGAGGCATGTATGTGGATTGCATTATACTAATGAGGTTACACGACATGCATGTGGATTGTCGTCCAGTAATTGATTTCAGGGGATTCATGATTCGAGAGTTCGGGGAGGTGGAATCTGGGAATTCGGGAATTCAACTCAACAACTACACCGTTACTAGGGTTATGAGGGAGCTTAATGGAGCTCAAACTATTCTAGGAATTGTGTTCAAAGAAGAATATACTAAAGGATGTTACTGATGTTTAGTGTTCAATTTATGTGTTTTACATTCAGTATATGTATTTGATTTTAGTTTGTTATCTTTTAGTATTGTACGCCTTATGGGGGTGTTAGAAATATCGGACTTACCCATGTAATAAAGCCACCTTAATGACTTTAGGTTAAAACATTAGGATTTTCGTCTTAGGGGGTTTTGGTCTCTCATGCTCTTTATAAGAGTGAGGACCCACATTGTAATATTGTATCGTTCAATAATAATATCTTTCAGTGTTTATGGAAATCATGTTTTCGGTATCGTAACCCTACCTACAGTTTCTTCGTTTCTCATAATAAAATATATATCTTTCCATAAGCCATAACATCTCCTTCATAACTAGAAATGGTCCTGCAACAAACAATCTCTATGAACTTATGGCTCTCAAACTGGTTCTTATGATGGCCCAAAATAGGAGTTACACAAATTCAATTTTTTGGAAACTCACTTCTAACTATTAGAAGAATTTTGAGGTCAAAAATGGGTCTCAAAACAATACTATCAAAATCAACTTTAAAATAACCAATAAGATTCTAAATGATGATGTCAACCATAAAAGTAAATATTTTTGGAGAGATGAAGAAAACTACTTTTTAATCGTATTTTTGGCTTATCTCCTTATAGGTCTACTAGAATTTCAAGTGTAGGCACTCATTGGGGACGAAATTAAGTTATGCATCCAAGACAAAATTAAGTTATGCATCCAACAAGTGCCCACTCTACATACTTTTGATAAACCCGTGATGAGAAAAACTAGAAAAATACATGAAAAATGTGTTTCTTGGTAAACCCACGATGAGATAACAATGGAAATATATGAAGAAAAAAAATATGTTTCTTTTCAAGACACCTTTTTTCATGTATTTCCAATTTATCTCACTATGGATCTATCAAAAGAATGCAGAGCATGTCCTCGTTGGATGTGGAATTTAATTATGCATCAAACAAGTTCCTACACCAAAATTTGAGTAAACCTATAAGAAGATCTGTGGAAAATAAGATTAAAAAATAGTTTTATTTCTTTCCCTTTCAAAATTCATAACTCTTATTTTATTATTTTAAGTATTATTCTATTATTTTCCTTCGCTGGCCCATTTTAGACCTCAAATTTCCCCTAATCTAAGTCATTCAATAAATGAAATGAGACTCCACCTTGAGAAATTTCACCTTGCATCCATTATTTCTTAACATCAAGAATATGCTATCAGTGTTTACTCGTTTTTCCTTTGCTCATGTCTACAAGGACAAAAAAAGAGCTCATGTCTACAAGGACAAAAACAAAGAGGCAGACAAAATCCTTGAATCCACTCAAGAACAATCTTCTTATTTTCACGAACCCTAGTTTTAAGTTCTTCACTTTCTCCACTCTCAGAGATTGTGGAACAATGACCCCTAAAACTGAAATTTTTTTAATTCTTTTGGGAAGACTATATATTTTTTAGGAATACTAGAGCTGAAAATATTTGGAAGTTTCTATGTTAATAAAACGGGCTAGTGATAAAAGAAAAAAAAAAATTGACACTATGCAGATGAGCAAGCTCTATTATTGTTGGTATATACTCAAACAATGCAAGCAACTAGTGAATACTATTTAAGTTTTTTTTTGTATTTGGTCTTATGAAGCAATCCGAGAGACCCAGTATTTGTTGTTATAATTTTGTTAACTTTAATAAAATTACTTAACTTTTTTCCTTGGAAAAAAAAAGTTTTAATTTAAACAAAAAGCTATATAAAATTGAAAGAGACTAATGGATTTAACAAAGTAACATAAGATAAGATAATTTTATTAATGTCCAACGAATGACAACAAAGATAGGTCCATGGGATTGAAGACTACAACAAGCTTGAATACAATGTGGGAATACAAGTGCAACTCCTAGATAATGTCAAAAATAACATAAAGAAAGAATCTTGCAGTAGTACAACCTCAAAACACATGTATATAACTATGACAAAAGTATAGTGATCCAAAATATAAGTGAGTATGTCCAAGATTGTAAAGTGGACAACTCAAGAGTATGGCGAGAGAGAGGGAGAGGTCTAACGATGAGATTAATGATGTCAAGGTCTCTCAGGTCTGATGGTCGAGGGAAAGGGGGGCAAATTGGGCATTAGCTCGATATCGAAGTCCTCAAGAACTATCGGACGGTCCAGTTGTATGATCCTCGAGGGATGTAGGAGCAAGGGTTACTCCTAACATATGAGGCTGACAAAAAGAAACTCTAGATAGATCTCTAGCTGCTCCTGTAAATATGGGAGGTAATCTGACGGATGAGAAGCACCCTGCAATGGATCTGCCTGCAGTTGACCCCTCTAACTCTCTAAGGATGTATGGAATGATGTACAGTTTAGCACCTCTGAACCGATCTCAATGATAAGGTTTGTTTACTAGAGGGGGAGTCTGATGTGAGACACGAGGTTTCACCAATCTACGGTCTAGTGCACTCTAGGATTATGCCCACCGCTTGTTGCTCTGATCTGATGAATCAACATGAAAGTATGAAGTGATCGTCCTAGTCATCCCAAGGTAGGGCATGGCGTGCAAGAACTAAGATCTATCATTGAAGATCTCCCTGATGAAGAGGGCTATGCATCTTTGTTCTTGGTACCGGAAGAAAGCAGAGAGGGAGGCCCCTGAATCCCTATAGAGACAGTGATAACATCCTCTGATCTCATAGTAAAGAGGGCACCTGAAAATGAGGTGCATCTCTATCTCTGGTTCCTGTAGGTGGCACATTTGATAGATCCTATCAGACCATGGTATATGGTAGTCCATCTCAATCCAAAGTCTACGAGAACTGACCTGGAGTTGTCCCAAAGGGATCTTGAGCGAGTGCATCCAATGCCTATGCAAATAAAGGGGGCAGACAATGATGTCATCTTGTAGCCCCAAAAAGTGCTCTAGATAGGACATCTTCAAGCCCAAGCTCATCAAAGGTGAGGTCCAAGTGACCTTAATGTACAATATATAGATGTCCTCTAATAGCCTGATTCAGTACCTACCTATCTAGTCGACAAGAGATGGTGTGGCACATCAAAGAAACTGAACAAGAGAAGGTGCTATAGGGAGTCATCGACAGGAGAAGTCGAGATGGCTCTGAGAACTAACCTTGTGCATGGCTTAAGAGGTGATCTGAAGCAAGAGCCTCAGATGAGCAAAGTGCAAGGTAGGGTACCACTCTCTCCCAATGGAAGGATCTCTGAAAGACCTGACATAGACTAATATAACCATAATGAAAATCGAACAAAACTAAAATTGAAAATAACAATTTGAAACCTAGCTATAGTGAGTAAGTTAAACCAATCCAGTTTAACTTGGATGATTAAAAGGAGATGTTATCCTCCCCATCTAAGTTCAAATCTCGCTTGTGTTTGTCTTTCACATTGATTTGTGTTGTTGGCAAGGTACCAAGGATCTCACTCTCATTAAGTGCTTGAGAGTGGAACGAAATGTTTCCAAATATTATAATACAAGGGACTAGTTTAACCAATTGTCACCAATGTTGTTAGGTATCTAAGTATTTCCATGCTTGTGGGTGTCCAATTCAAATTTCTCTAAGTTCAAATTTCTCCAAGTTAAGAATGTCCCTTAAATTTTACTTCAAAATAAAAACAAAAATTAAAAATTTCATTAATATAAAACACATTCCAACATATAGTATATTGTCAATAAACATAATGACATTGTTACTACCCATTCTCAATAAATGACACTACCCATTCTCAATAAACGTTGACATTATTACCACCCATTGTCAATAAACATAATAGCACTATACTATAAACAACTTGAACATTTACCAAGTTTATTGTTCACTATTGAATATGGGAAAGAGCAACAACGTATCATGGGATGCATGAGTGAAAGGTAATAATTAATATTCTCAAAATGTTAATAATATCAAGTCATAATATATTGTATTATTAATCCCTGTCAAGGGAATATAGCAATGAGTTTTTTATTGATTTGACATTAATTTGCCTTGTATTTTAAATTTATGTCTATAGTGTAATGTTTAACTTAATAAAACAAATATATATTTTTTGATATAATAAAAATATTTGTTTTTCTCATTTCTGATTGGTTGATATATTCCAAGTCTTATTGTTGCCTTCACTTATTTCAATATTTAAAATTAATTACATAATCAATAAACTTGGTTATAAGTACCTAGTAGCTTTTGTATAAAAAATTAAAGAAAAATGTAAAAATGCCATGTGTTCTCTCATTATTACTATCTATTTATTTCATTATTATTGCATTTCAATCAAATTGGTTATAAGTACCTAGTACCTTTTATATCAAAAATTAAGATAAAAAAAAAAAGTAAAAATGTCATGTGTTCTCTCATTATTATTATCCATTTATTTCATTATTATTGTATTTATGCTTTTCTCTTATCATTAATACAAAGTGTACTCCTACTAGATTAATACAAAATGATAAACACATAATTATGTATGATGACATATGTGTAATTTCTTTTTAATAGTAATTTTGAATTTCTTTTTAAATGAAAATAAATTAGTAAAAATATAATTAAAAATGAAAAACAAAATGATATGAGCCTGACTCTGATCATAAACCTTCAACCCTAACTCTAAAATTTTCCATGCATAGGAGTACCATTGAAGAGAATTATGATAATCAAAGAAATTTGCGCTTTGACAAAAGTAAAGTCGACATTTTCTTAAAGGATTTAAATAGTAATTTAAAACTCCTAACTTATAAGG
>SNQJ01S0014063.1:33299-48883 GCA_010110895.2 Picea sitchensis
TCCTAACCTCTTAACTCAACAAAAGTATGGTGATCTTGGAAACCTTCTCTTAATGTTTTTCGAGCACAGAAACAAAATTCTAAAGAATCACAAGTAATCACTTACCCTCTTAAGGTCCAATAGACCAATTAGGTCTTAGTGGATGTTAATCATCATCATCATCATCAATAATGATTTTGAATTTTTCTTTAATAAAGACAAATAATAATTATAGCAAATTGACAATGGTTTTATAGTAAATTGACAATTGTTGGGACACTCTAACTAGTTTAATGATCCCATCTAAGTACACTCTATTTCCAAATTTACTTGGCAAGGACTAAACTGTCATACAGCGTTTGTTTTAAGTGTTTCTATCATCCCTAACTTATCATTCCAATTCCAATTATCATTATGGAATGAGTAACAATAATCATTGGTTTCAAAATGTATGTTTTAAATTTCACTTATTTTTTAATCATAAGCAATAAAACCATGATTGGCTTTCCTCACATGATAATTTAGGAAATTAAAAATTTGTGTAGTCGATTAAAATCACCAAACGCCATAATACCCTGGCTACAGCTGAGCGAATAAAAATTGCTAAATTTTATTTAATTTCATAATCATAACACCCTACCAAAACTTTGACAGACACTGAAACTAGTAAAATTTCCCACTTAATTGGAAGAGACCAAAACTTCGGCAGAGACTCGAAACTCTAAAACTAGTAAAAATGTACATAGAACCCCAAAAACATAGAAAACACGCTAACCTCGACACAATGCCTCCTCGTGATCCTTGATAGGTGTAAACTTTTTTATTATACAGTTAGTTTGCATGAACTCTTGATCCTTTATGAAGGTGTAAACTTTTTTATTATGCAGTTAGTTTCCATGAACGCTTGAACGCCAGCTGGACCACCCACCTTGTCCACACATGTTGACAATCATACACAACTTTGATGACAATGTGACCCCTACACGATCAAGCTCATATATTTAAATTAACGCCCTACTTCAGCGTAACGCTTGCATTTTACTCATACACGACAATTTTCACCCTTGATATGTCTTGTGAAAAACGAAGTGATGAAAACAATCACTATGATTTCTGCCAACTGGAAAATCCAAGTACTGCATCTATCTTTCCTTTTCTACCAGTAGCCTAAATCAATATCCAAACTGATAACTATGTTATTTAATCCAAGTACTGTATCCATTTTTCCCTTCTAATAATCTGCTGCAAATTTCTCTGCGAGTAGCCCAATTTAATGTCCAAACTGATAACTGTCGCTTAATCTGCAGCAAAATTCAATTCTACAAGGACAAAAACAAAGAGGCAGACAAAATCCTTGAATCCACTCAAGAACAATCTTCTTATTTTCACGAACCCTAGTTTTAAGTTCTTCACTTTCTCCACTTTCTCAGAGATTGTGGAACAATGACCCCTAAAACTGCAATTTTTTTAATTCTTTCAGGAAGACTATATATTTTTGAGGAATACTAGAGCTGAAAATTTTTGGAAGTTTCTATGTTAATAAAACGGGCTAGTGATAAAAGCAAAAAAAATTGACACTATGCAAATGAGCTAGCTCTATTATTGTTGGTATATACTCAAACAATGCAAGCAACTAGTGAATACTATTTAAGTTTTTTTTTTGTATTTGGTCTTATGAAGCAATCCAGCAATCCGAGAGACCCAGTATTTGTTGTTATAATTTTGTTAACTTTAATAAAATTACTTAACTTTTTTCCTTGGAAAAAAAAAGTTTTAATTTAAACAAAAAGTTATATAAAATTGAAAGAGACTAATGGATTCAACAAAGTAACATAAGATAAGATAATTTTATTAATGTCCAACGAATGACAACAAAGATAGGTCCATGGCACTGAAGACTACAACAAGTTTGAATACAATGTGGGAATACAAGTGCAACTCCTAGATAATGTCCAAAATAACATAAAGAAAGAATCTTGCAGTAGTACAACCTCAAAACACATGTATATAACTATGACAAAAGTATAGTGATCCAAAATATAAGTATGTCCAAGATTGTAAAGTTGACAACTCAAGAGTATGGCGAGAGAGAGAGAGAGAGGTCTAACGATGAAATTAATGACGTCAAGGTCTCTCAGGTCTAATGGTCGAGGGAAAGGGGAGCAAATTGGGCATTAGCTCGATATCGAAGTCCTCGAGAACTATCGAACGGTCCAGTTGTATGATTCTCGGGGGATGTAGAAGCAAGGGTTACTCCTAACATCTGAGGCTGACAAAAAGAAACTCTAGATAGATCTCTAGTTGCTCCTTTAAATCTGGGAGGTAATCTGACGGACGAGAAGCACCCTGCAATGGATTTGTCTGCAGTTGACCCCTCCAACTCTCTAAGGATGTATGGAATAATGTACTGTTTAGCACCTCTGAACCGATCTCAATGATAAGGTTTGTTTACTAGAGGGGGAGTTTGATGTGAGACACGAGGTTTCACCAATCTACGGTCTAGTGCACTCTAGGATTATGTCCACTGCTTGTTGCTCTGATCTGATGAATCAACATGAAAGCATGAAGTGATCGTCCTGGTCATCCCAAGGTAGGGCATGGCATGCAGGAACTAAGATCTATCATTGAAGATCTCCCCGATGAAGAGGGCTATGCATCTTTGTTCTTGGTACCGGAAGAAAGCAGAGAGGGAGGCCCCTGAATCCCTATAGAGACAATGATAACATCCTCTGATCTCATAGTAAAGAGGGCACCTGAAAATGAGGTGCATCTCTATCTCTGGTTCATGTAGGTGGCACATTTGATAGATCATATCAGACCATGGTATATGGTAGTCCATCTCAATCCAAAGTCTACGAGAACTGACCTGGAGTTGTCCCAAAGGGATCTTGAGCGAGTGCATCCAATGCCTATGCAAATAAAGGGGGCAAACAATGATGTCATCTTGTAGCCCCAAAAAGTGCTCTAGATAGGACATCTTCGAGCCCAAGCTCGTCGAAGGTGAGGTCCAAGTGACCTTAATGTACAATCTATAGATGTCCTCTAATAGCCTGATTCAGTACCTACCTGTCTAATCGACAAGAGATGGTGTGGCACATCAAAGAAATTGAACAAGGGAAGGTGCTATAGGGAGTCATCGACAAGAGAAGTCGAGATGGCTCTGAGAACTAACCTTGTGCATGGCCTAAGAGGTGATCTGAAGCAAGAGCCTCAGATGAGCAAAGTGCAAGGTAGGGTACCACTCTCTCCCAATGGAAGGATCTCTGAAAGACCTGACATAGACTAATATAAACATAATGAAAATCGAACAAAACTAAAATTGAAAATAACAATTTGAAACCTAGCTATAGTGAGTAAGTTAAACCAATCCAGTTTAACTTGGATGATTAAAAGGAGAAGATGTTATCCTCCCCATCTAGGTTCAAATCTCGCTTGTGTTTGTCTTTCACATTGATTTGTGTTGTTGGCAAGGTACCAAGGATCTCACTCTCATTAAGTGCTTGAGAGTGGAACGAAATGTTTCCAAATATTATAATACAAGAGGCTAGCTTAACCAATTGTCACCAATGTTGATAGGTATCTAAGTATTTCCATGCTTGTGGGTGCCCAATTCAAATTTCTCTAAGTTCAAATTTCTCCAAGTTAAGAATGTCCCTTAAATTTTACTTCAAAATAAAAACAAAAATTAAAATTTTCATTAATATAAAACACATTCCAACATATAGTATATTGTTAATAAACATAATAACATTGTTACTACCCATTCTCAATAAATGTTGACATTATTACCACCCATTGTCAATAAACATAATAGCACTATACCATAAACAACTTGAACATTTACCAAGTTTATTGTTCACTATTGAATATGGGAAAGAGCAACAACTTGTCATGGGATTCATGAGTGAAAGGTAATAATTAATATTCCCATAATGTTAATAATATCAAGTCATAATATATTGTATTATTAGTCCCTCCCAAGGGAATATAGCAATGAGTTTGCTATTGATTTGACATTAATTTGCCTTGTATTTTAAATTTATGTATGTAGTGTAATGTTTAACTTAATAAAACAAATATATATTTTTTGATATAATAAAAATATTTGTTTTTCTCATTTCTGATTGGTTGATATATTCCAAGTCTTATTGTTGCCTTCACTTATTTCAATATTTGAAATTAATTATATAATCAATAAACTTGGTTATAAGTACCTAGTACCTTCTCATAACTTGGTTATAACTTGGTTATGTGTTCTCACATTATTACTATCCATTTATTTCTTTATTATTGCATTTCAATAAAATTGGTTATAAGTACCTAGTACCTTTTATATCAAAAATTAAGAAAAATAAATAAAAATGCCATGTGTTCTCTCATTATTATTATCCATTTATTTCATTATTATTGCATTTATGTTTTTCTCTTATCATTAATACAAAGTGTACTCCTCCTAGATTAATACAAAATGATAAACATATAATTATGTATGATGACATATGTGTAATTTCTTTTTAATAGTAATTTTGAATTTCTTTTTAAATGAAAACAAATTAGTAAAAATATAATTAAAGATGAAAAACAAAATGATATATACAACTTATATATATCTTTCCCTTTTAATAATGATTTTGATTTTTTCTTTAATAAAGACAAATAATAATTATAACAAATTGACAATGGTTTTATAATAAATTGACAATTGTTGGGACATTCTAACTAGTTCAATGATCCCATCTAGATACATTCTATTTTCAAATTTACTTGACAGGAACTAAGCTGCCATGCAGCCCTTGTTTTAAGTGTTTCTATCATCCCTAACTTATCATTCCAATTATCATTATGAAATGAGTAACAATAATCATTGGTTTCAAAATGTATGTTTTAAATTTAGCTTATTTTTTAATCATAAGCAATAAAACCATGATTGGCTTTCCTCACATGATAATTTAGGAAATTAAAAATTTGTGTAGTCGATTAAAATCACCAAACGCAATAATACCCTGGCTACAGCTGAGCGAATAAAAATTGCTAAATTTTATTTAATTTCATAATTATAACACCCTACCAAAATTTTGACAGACACTGAAACTAGTAAAATTTCCCACTTAATTGGAAGAGACCAAAACTTCGGCAGAGACTCGAAACTCTAAAACTAGTAAAAATGTACATAGAACCGCAAAAACATAGAAAACACGCTAACCTCGACACAATGCCTCCTCGTGATCCTTGATAGGTGTAAACTTTTTTATTATACAGTTAGTTTGCATGAACTCTTGATCCTTTATGAAGGTGTAAACTTTTTTATTATGCAGTTAGTTTCCATGAACGCTTGAACACCAGCTGGACCACCCACCTTGTCCACACATGTTGACAATCATACACAACTTTGATGACAATGTGACCCCTACACGATCAAGCTCATATATTTAAATTAACGCCCTACTTCAGCGTGAAGCTTGCATTTTACTCATACACGACAATTTTCACCCTTGATATGTCTTGTGAAAAACGAAGTGATGAAAACAATCACTATGATTTCTGCCAACTGGAAAATCCAAGTACTGCATCTATCTTTCCTTTTCTACCAGTAGCCTAAATTAATATCCAAACTGATAACTATGTTATTTAATCCAAGTACTGTATCCATTTTTCCCTTCTAATAATCTGCTGCAAATTTCTCTGCGAGTAGCCCAATTTAATGTCCAAACTGATAACTGTGGCTTAATCTGCAGCAAAATTCAATTGATATATCTTTGCGAGTAACCTAAATTAATGTCCAAACTGATAACTGTGGCTTAATCTGCAGCAAAATTCAATTGATATGTCTGAACGATTTCGGCTAACTGGAAAATCCAAGTACTGCATCCTTCTATCCTTCTCTATCAGTAGCCTAAATTAATATCCAAACTGACAACTGTGTTATTTAATGTGCAGTAAAATTCAATTGATATGTCTGAAAGTATAGTGCATTCTGGAAATATATAATACAAAATTTAAATGCGGTTCAACTATTACATTGTGAAAAGTGAGATGCGTTTTACAATCCAATATAGATAACAGTGACAGGCATTAACTAAAATTTTAATAAATAAAGAAAAAGCACTTACAATATCAAATTGACAAAATAAATCGAAAAATCATAAATAAAAAATAAATTATACCAATATAGTCTTAATTCAAATCTGTGAATTTGAATATTTTAAATCAGAATTTGAATTTTTTAAATCACAAGAAGTTTACATATGGTTTGTTTTTTATCGCTCTCAGTAATTGAATCCAGGGTTAAGATGGAGCTATGCTGTTTTAAACTCTTCCCAATTAAACAATTGTCTCTTTACGTAGATTGCAATCATTGAAATGCACAAACACAAACTATGCAGCAAAATCATAAGCAGCGGATATGAAATTAAGTGTTTAAGCCCTCTTAATAAGCAAAAGGCAACAGTTTTGGGAGGGCCTGCCAATTGGGATATTTTCTCTCATATCACCTTAGGCTTCAAAGTTCACAGTAATTGACTAATACAGATATGAGTATAAATCATAGCAAATTGCGTAAAAGATATTGTTAGCTTGCCAACACTCTTAAATTACGAAACTCTTCAAATATTCTGGGTCTCTTTTTGCTCGTTCCTGAAATTTCTTGAACCATCGATCTAGTATATCAGTAGGAACTACCAATTTATTACTGTCCATGGTACAAAATGACTGCATGAAATTGAATAGATTTTCCCCCACCTTCATTGCTAGCTGTTCTATGCGTTGCTGGTGGCCGACATTAAGAGCAGGAATAGCATTCAGGTCTTCAATGGACACACCAATCTTCGCTGTAAGAGGAACAGAATCAGAAGTGAGCTGCATCTGACCCCCTGGCTCTGGCCAGCAAAGAGTAAGGACAGCAGAAGGGCAAGCACGATATACTGCACCACAGTACTTGAACTCAGAACCTGGAGACTGGACATATACAGCCAGAACTTTGTCTGGTGGCAAAGAGAACTCATTCAAAAGAAAAATGCACATCTCCTTTATTTGATCATATGCTTCACCTGAAACAAAAATGAGAGCAATCCATCAAATAAGAGTTTGGTGAAACCAATTCCATAAAAATTGCATCAATACCAAACCAGCCTACAGGAACTTCTGTAATAACTGCCATTCAATTAAGTACGATTCTTCCATGCCAAAAAAATACAAAACAATAGCTTCAAACCCGATACAAACAACCTTGCCTGTGGTTGGAATTAATACAAAAAAATCATTTACCTGTTGAAACAAAGGAAAGAACGAAGTACAAGAAAACCATTGCCTGTCGAAACAAATGAAAGCACAGCTTTATTTGAAAACATTAGAAAGGAAAAGGAAAAAATTTCAAAATAACCCAATTTATTCATAAAGTCCTAACCTGTTACCAAAAATACTAATGCGCATATACGCATACCCAATCTACCTTCATTTTACTTTGGATTCAAATAATGCATGTCAAAACTAATAATTTTTTAACAAGTGCTGGTCAAATACAATATAACCAATACCTCATATAGACGCATCTCATTTTGAAGGCAGACATCTGTATAAGCTGACAGTTCTCCATGCCAACAACAGAAGGGATGCAGCTCCCAATGCCATAGCTCTTTAAACTAATAGGCCCTCCAAGTTCCAACTAGGAGCCTCAAAACTTCCAAGACTACCCTATAACAGGCATGGTTGTTATAGATACCATTGACCGCCTGTTACAGGAGCACAGAGTTGTCACAAAGGCTTCAAGTCAGGTGTCCGCACCTTCCTCTTTGGCTTAATCATATCCCTCTATTCATGGGGTCTACCAGATTTGAAAACTACAATCATTACTGTATTCAATCCCCCACAAGTAGACATTTCACGATACTATATATCACCATTCCTCGTGACCGAAGCTTCTTCAATATATCGATAGCGTAATTAAATAAAGAAAATGATTGCTTAAAAAAGTCTACAGTTTAATAAACTGTAACATTCTTGCAAATATCGAGCAAGCTCACAGATTCTTGAGGTTATTTTCGCTTTCTTGTCTGGAAAGGTGGTAATGTTGGTTTTCTGTGCTCAAGTATAATTTTTGGAGCGGTTTCTTGTTTTGTTCATTTGACACGGGACAGTGCTTTTCCTTCTTCATTATTCCCAATTACCTCTTCCACGTCCCCTCCTTTTTCATCTTTTATTTTTTATATCAAAGTTCTCTTTTCTTGTAAGTAGTGTAGTCAGCTTAGTTCCAAAACTTTTTGATCAAGCAAAAATTGAGTCTAGTCTCAGGCCTTATTCAAGTTTCCTCATATTGTTCAATTTGCAGTCAGCTGAGTTCCAAAACTTTTTGATCAAGCAAAAATTGAGTCTAGTCTTGGACCATATTATTCAAGTTTCCACGACTTATATAATCTCGGGCTATATTATTCAAATCTGCACGCCAATCTTTCCTCATTGTTCAAGTTGCTTAGCATATTATTCATCAGCTTATAAAGATTGTCCCAATCTACCAATCTGTCCATTTTTAGATCTTTCATAAATTTATTCTTTTTCTTAAAACTTGAAAAAATGCCAAGTCCTTTTTTGATATTATCTTAATATATATGTTTGTAGATATATTTATAAATATGCATCTAGTACTGCTAACCTGAACAACATCGATTTTGGGTTGGTAAATGGCACTTTGTTAAAGAAGTCAGCTCCAGCTTCGGCGTATATGCCACGACTTATTCCAATATGCATCTAGTACAGCTACTATAATTAATAATTATTATTTAATATTAACTACATATTTTTTGGTTCGTAAATGGCCTTCTGTTAAAAAAATCGGATTTACCTTTGGCTTAGATGCGACGACCTATTCCATCAATATCACTAGGATTTGCACCTGGCCTTGTCCATTGAAATACAATGGATATGACAAAAACTGCCAATGTTCAGTTAATGATGACATATCACAAGATGGCACGTAATTGATTGCATGTTCGCAGAAAGAATAAGGTCTTTGTGAAGAAAAATTCTCCCGTTTTACCACATGACCACAACCTGCTGGACATTAATTACCATATTATTTCTTTTCATTGTACTTTTAATATATATTTTACTTCTAAACAAAATTACTATCTTTTTACTATTTATTTTATGATATTTAAAATGTTTGTATTTTTAATATCAATTTTTTTTATTATTTTAAATTCTCTGCTGGAATTTCAATATAGAAAACAAGAAACAGTTGGAAAATGCATATCAATGAAAACCACTGTTAGCACTAATTCAGAGACGTATAAACTCTTCAGATACCTATTCAAACTCTTCTACTAAACAGTACAAAAGGAACAGAGACGAAACTAAGAACAACGCTTCAGAAGCCAAATAGTAGAGCTTAATGGTGTGGTTTATGAATCCACTCTGATATGCAATTGCTGGACTGAACCCCCCAGTGTCTGCTACTCCTACTGGGATCTTGCATTGACCAACTTGAAGTTCAGAAAAGTCCGCAATGCAGTATGATATAGACTTTCGAGAAAGTGGGCTCTGGTAATCTGTGGGTCATTGATCAGTCTTCACTTCTGCATCTATACCCATCCTGCCCGAGTACAATTACAGTGTTTGATCAAGTTCACCCAACTGCAACTTGTAGATTCAAATTACTCCATCTTCAGACAGTTTCCAACACCATTTTCCATATGGAAAAACACAAGTTTCCTTTGAAACTCAATTAGGGCTTCATACTTCAATGATTAAGTACTGTGAATGCCAGTCCCATATTTCTTCTGTTATGCATACCATTGCTTCTAAATTTCCTAAAGTTTTGAATTCTTCCAGACTCTGCTCATCTGGCTGGGTCTTGGCTCTCAGTTTCCCTCTCCTGATTTTTCTTTGATAT
Source organism: Picea sitchensis (assembly GCA_010110895.2). NCBI lineage: Eukaryota > Viridiplantae > Streptophyta > Pinopsida > Pinales > Pinaceae > Picea > Picea sitchensis. The sequence goes on from SNQJ01S0014063.1 coordinate 43,162, forward strand.
TATTATTATTATTTGTATTTTACTGCTGGAGAATAAAAGAAATAGAAAGGCAATGTACAAAGATTTCAGAAGTGTTCATTTATGATGCAGTGATCTGGTTTAAATTGCTAATTGTATTGGCTTTTGCATTCCTCAATAATTCCTACTGTTTTGTATTGTATTGACTTGGCAGTCCCACTTTGTACTGATGGATGTACTATATTAGTCCTTTTGACCTACTTTTGTGGTTTATTGTTGGACATTACTAAAATTATCTTACCTTATCAATATTACAATATCACGTTTCTAGTTGTAAATTTGATCGTCTGAATTGATACCTAACACGACATAATGCAGATGATTGCATATAAGAAGATTCATTACCTAACCCAACGTAATCCAGATTATTGCATATAAGAAGGTTGATTATATGTTTATCCCTTGGTATGCTGTGTCCTCAAAGCACATAATCAAAACTTTAATGTCAAATCTTGTGGTGTGCAAGTCGTTATGTGCACAATCTGAAATTATGAAGTAATAATTACATCTTATCACCACTATGACGGTATGACCTATAAATTCTGAGACTTAAATGTCTAAAATCAAATTATTCCTCTATTTCCTGGCATATGAGATGTTGTATATCTAAGATATATTATATAGGTCTCCAAAGAAGTGAGTTTGGATGCACATTAGACGCTCCTTAATTTAAAATCCAGTCTCTGTTGGCTCAATGATCATGTGCATTAACTTTGTCCGTGCATTGGCAAATCTCAGTTCTTTAGGAAAGCATAACCCAAACAACGATATTCATAGATTTTTTATTGATTTCTTTATAACTTCTACTCTAACTAAATCAAGGTCTTCCTAAGGTCTCAAAAACAAAGAAAATATTTTTCCTATCATTATGGGAGGAAAGAGACTGAACCAAAAAAGAGATCGACCAAGGTCTCCATGGATTAACTGAGACCTTGAATCTCAAATCAAACCATAAATTCCTCCATATACCAACAAAAGATAAGAAAAGAAATGATAATTATATTGATGTCCAATGAATGACAAAAAAGGTAGGTCAATGGGACTGGAGAAAAAAGTACAATCAGAGATACATCTACAAGAGTATCTAAGGCTACTCCGAAAGCATAAAGTAAGCTAAAATAACACATAACAGGTTTAAAAAACATTAAAAAGCAAGATCAAGTAATGTCGAAAAGAATAAAGAAGAGGAGAAGGGGCTAGATATATCATCGAGGCCATAGCTCAAAATCAGCATCATAGATTGATATACGAGTAGAGGCACAGGGAGCAAAAGGGGCAACCCCGTCACCACCAATCACTAAGAAGGCACCGATGTGAAGCTTGACAATGTCATCTAAAGAATCCCTAGAGGACCTGGGGGAGGGAGTTGTGAGAACTGAGGTAGACATTGATCCACTAAAATTCCCCTAACATGTGATGTCATCTGAAAGAATCTAGTAATGGAAAACTGATGCGCAATACTCTGTGTGAGGTCAGTCTAGCTCAGAGATCTCTGGGAAGTATGCTGGCTCAATGGGATGTATGACGAGCTAAGAGTTGTGCCATGAGGGAATCTTCATTGAAGCCCTCGTAGAAACCAGTGCACTGGTTGTACCATTGTAGGCCTAGAGGAGATGCAAGGTCTCACTGATCTAGAGGTTGATGTCCCGTGGGACTCCACAAGTTGCTTACAATCATATGTGGTCAAAATCAAGGGGAAGAAAAAAAGTATTTAATCTAACAAGGTTCCCCTCTATGGACCCTGTAGAATGGCCCTAAGATCTAGTGCCTGCCTCGGAAACCAAGATTGACACCTCTGGTCTGGGTACTAGAAGAAAGTAGTAAGGGATCCTTCTAACTCTTAGTAGAAGCAATGGAACTGTTGAGACTTTATGGCTAATCTTCACTAGTGGCCATGTGCCAGCCTATTATCTGGGGTATTAAGGCTGTTAATGGGCCAAAATTTGGGCAGTTAACACATTTATTACACTTGTATTTTAGTGTATTTTTAGCCTATTTGGGCTAAGGCCGACCTAGTCACTTCTTGTAGCTAGCACCTAAACCCTACTTGAGTGGTATAAATAAACCACCCAACTCATTTGTAAATCCTTCATTCAACTAGTTCATTGATCAAAGGCACACTCTTAACACACTGTTATATTTCTGCACTTTTTTTCTTGGATTGGATTAGGGTTTGTTGAAGAATTCACTGTAGATCCTCTACCTCATGATTTCAACATGGTATCAGAGCTAGTGTGGATTTTTCTTCCTCTATCTAGCACCTTTTAGTGCTGTTTCAGACCTGGAATTAGGATTTTTCAGCACCTTAGGGCTGTTTCATCCCTGAAAGTAGGTTTTTCAGCACTCTTTTTTGGGACAGCAAGCTGTTTTTTTAGGGTTTTTATATCCTTTTCTTCACCAACTCACCCTTTTTTGTCATTCATTCTTGGTTTTCTGGTGAACTTAAGGAAGTTGCTGTGGTTCTGTGCCCTCTTAAAGCGCAGTGCACTCCTTTTTTCCTTGTTTCAGCCAAAAGTTACTGCAGATATGCACTGTACTTTTTCATCCATGGATGGAAAATGGCTTTTTCCCCATTTTAAAGGGGCTAACTACGACTTGTGGGCTGATAAGATGACAGCACTTCTTTATAAAAGATTTATGGATATATTTGGAGAAACCACTTACAGCTGTAGATGATGACAGCTATGATCTTCTATGTCTGAAGAAAAATGAAGCTCTTGAGTTAATCACTCTGTATGTGGAATCAGATCGTGTTCATCACACCAAGGGAAACAAGAGTTGCAAAACAAATTTGGACTTTCCTTCCACAGTGTATTTGGCGCAGAGAACAGCAGTCAAGTCCATAGACTTGAAACAAAGCTCTCCAACCTCCAAATGGCAGATTTTGCTACCATTGAGGAGTATATTGCTAGGTTTAAGAACCTGAAAGCTGACATTCTTACAAGCAGAGGCAATGTAAAACAGACTCTGAATATATAAGTATTGCTTTTAATAATCTTTCTGCTGCATTCAGAAATTCTGCTATCATTTATTATAGCATTCCTCTATTTATCAAAAACACATGCTTCCCCTCCTTCGGAAGATATGTTTTCTAATCTCCTCCAGCACCAAATCACTTTGAGAAATTTGGGCAAACTATCCCCCCATGAGCATGCCCATTCTAAGGCTACCTCAACCCCATGTACACATGAGTCTTCTGAGGACACTTCCAGATTCTCAAAGAAGAGCCCAATATGCTCACATTGCCAAAAGGAGGGACACACTTCCAAGAACCGTCTTCTCCGTCTTCAAAAGATTGAAGATATTGCTCGACACACAACAATAAACAATGCCCACTTCTACTCAAGAATGGATTGCAGATTCTGGGGCCACTAGGCATATGACAAAGCACAGATACCTCCTCTTAATTACACTGATTAGCATAAAGCACGTAATTATTGGTGATCACTCATCTCTCCCAGTGTCTAGTTAGTGAAACTATTCAAATTGATAATGCTCAGTACAAAGATGTCCTCCATGTTCTTAGAGTGGGACCAAACCTTCTCTCTAGTTACTGCATTACTCACACGGTACACCAATAAAAAGGTGGAATTTTGGCCAGATATCTGGGTTGTTTAAGACATAAATGACAAGTTCAAAGTTGTTGCTTTCAGATATTGTGATAAATCCAAATGCATGTACAAGCTGGGGATGTGTTCTACACCTCCCACTTCAAATAAGTTCATTGCAATGGTAGCCAATGCGAATGATGACAGTAAGCTATGGCACTTTTGTCTAGGCCACACCAACTATGAATCCTAGAGGCACATTAGTTGTCTTTGCCTAGCTAAGAGTCTTCCACAAATCAACCCTCCCAATGGTGTTTGGGAGGGAGATGTGATGGGTAAGCACCACCAAGAGAGTCCTTCCCAAAGGACAATTCAAGGCGAACCTCTAAACCCCTTTAGTTAATACGTGGTGATAGTTGTGGTCCAATGGCCACTTCTTCTATTGGGGGAGCCAAGTACTTCCGTAATTGTTTATGAATTCTCTATGTTTCTATGGTCTACACTGTTAAATCCAAGGATGAGATGTTTGGCAAATTCCAAGAGTTCAAAACTCTTGCTAAAATACAATGTAAGCAGAAGATAAAGGTATCTTTGATCTGATGGGGAAGGTGAATATAATGGTAATGTTTTCTGACAATATCTATGCTCTCATGGCATCTCTTGGCAGCACACTGTTCCCTATACTCCTCAATAGAATGGTGTGGCTGAGCAAAAGAATAGGGCTATGATGGAAATGGATCATTGTATGCATCACTCTTAGAGTATGATGCTTTATTTTTGGGGAGAAGCGAATGTTTGTGCAACATTTATCATCAATCGAACACCTGCTTTTGCAGTTTCTAGTATGACTCCTAATGAACACTTTCATGGGCAGAAGCCCTCTACTTCACATTTTAGGAATTTTGGACCAGGAGATGCATGGGTCCACAGCCTCATGGAAGGTGTGATATATCAATTTTCCAGAATACTCCTCGCCAGACTATAGTTGGCAATAGTGACTCGATTGTGAGGTATTCTCTTTATGACCCCACCACTCACCATGTGATCAAGCATCATGAGGCTAATCTTTGATGAGCCTCTTCCTCGTGGTCCACCAAGATCTCTGCCATCACTTCTTTCTGGTGATGATTCCAATGATGATTCTCAACATATCTTCACAGAACATGCATGTTCTTCTCCAGCCGAGTTATTACTTGTTGGTGACTCTCAATGGATTGTAGTAGATCTTTCCACCTCTTCATCAAGTATTAGTCCACCATTGGGTACTTCTCTGACCTCCTCATCTGCATACTTCTCACCAATCTCCAACAGCTTCTGGTACTACCTGTTCATCAAGTCCCTCTCCTTTTTCAAAGGTTTCTTCCAACCCTCCATCTTTTGACAAGGATATGCAATCCAGTGATGAGCTCTCTTTAGAAAAGCAAACTAGTGATGAGCCCTCTTTAGAGAAGCAAACTAGTGATGAGCCCTCTCCAAATGAGCAACCTAGTGATGAGCTCTCTCCAAATGCACGGCTTAGTGATAGGCCCTCTGCAAATGGTGATCCCTCTCCTTCCAGTGATATCCACTTCAGTGATGACATCTTCTACTCAATTGTGTCATTATTGGATGATGATGATGGTCACAATGATCCTACTACTTCATTGTTTCCATCTCTCCCCAAGTGGGCTATTGCTGCGGACTTTCTTGCTCGACCTTCTCATTGATCAAAGTCACCCCTCTGTTAATATTATGGTAGCTGCGGGAGGTATTTACCCCCATGTGTGAACCTGACGAGAATAGAAGACTCCGGAAAGCAAGAGAAACCCTAATAAGTTGGCTAATAACCCTAGAAGCCTTGTCGGCTCAAGAAGATAATTTATATTAGGTTATTAGCCTCCAAGAGAAGAAGTCGACCAGAATTAATAATAATATACTGAACAAACACATACCCAGAAGGAGAAGTCGGCCCCAGCAAACTGGCAGGATTACTATAAATACAGGGCGCCAGTTCTCATTTGACAGCATCTCAGAATTGCAATTTCCCAGTTGGTGCGCACTGCAGTTGCATTCTGGTGCGCAGGTTTGGAGGAGGGTTGCAGGTGCAGCTGCAGCAGCAGCTAGTTTCAGTATTGGCTTGGATATCTCTTGGTTAGGGTTCGGAACATCTGATCAGT
>SNQJ01S0014063.1:66460-76723 GCA_010110895.2 Picea sitchensis
CTAGTGTCTGGATCACAGGGTGTTTGAGAAGGAGCGGGAAGGACTAAAGGGGAGAGAGGAGGGGGAAAACCTGCTTCAAAGAGGTGGTCGACCATGGGGTCCAATGGAGGGGGAGAAGCCATGTCCAAGTAGAGAGGGGAAACTGCTCGAGGCAGGCTCGAGGCTTCGCAAGGCTAAGCATAGGTGGGCGGTTTTCTTCCCTGAGCCTCATACTAGGCTTCTCCATGCTTTGGTTTTCCCCTGGGTCATGGCATGAGGGAAGTAGGTTATCTTCGAAGGAAGAGGCCTCTAAAAAGAAACAAGCTTGGAGGGGAGAAGCCCCACAACAAGACAACAAGCAAGGAGGGGTCTCACCAAAGATGGAAATCTGAGCGAAGAAGGGAGTGAGCCCGGGAGGAGATGTGTTGTGAAAATTGAGAGAATGAGTGAGAAGAGGGAGTCGACATCCCGTCTTTAGGAGCGGACATGGTCGGCTGGAGATGAGGTGACCAGGAGGCCTCTCTGCACTGTGCCATGAATACGCGCAGGTTCCTATTCATGTGAGCTGGAGGGTGTGAGTGAGTGAAGGAATATGGCAACGGGCCTTTTGAATTCCAAAGGTGACTTGAGAAGGGACGTGACACTGTACAGACACCGAGTGTCGAGTAGCCTGGCCATGTGGACTTATCCTGAGTTGCACCCAACATGTCAAGGTGGCAACCCATCCGAGGGTTGGTCTTTGGTGCAGGCCATATTCCTGCAAGAGATGACTGTGGGGTGTGACTGATTGGTGGCAAGGGAGCAGGAGAAGACACCTTCCTCCAACTCGACACCCATATTGGCTAACCAGTCAGCAACTTGATTGGTCGTTCTTCTTACATGAGACGGGAGGATTACTCGTCGATGTTGAAGAGTTGATTTTATTCTGCAAATTCCATTCATGAGTCTCCAACTTGGGGCCGGGTCTGCCCCATTGAGCAGATGCGAGAGGAGATTTATCACAATTTGCGAGTCACCTTCCACAATGAGGGGGAAAAACTATTTCTTTGAGACTGCTTGTAGACCGCAGAGGAGACTCCAAATTTCCGCAGCGTTGTTGGTATTATGCCCCATGTTACCTGCCAGGATATAAAGTATTTCCCCTTTGCTATTTTGGATGGCCGCCCCATAGCTTGTTAGGCCCAGATTCCCTTTGGAGGCTCCATCAAAGTTGAGTTTAAGCCAATCTTTGGGCAGAGCTTCTCAATGCGTGTGGCTTGTCTTGCATCCTTCAACTGCTAATGGCCTTTCAAGGGTGGGAGTGAGATTGATTTTCCATGCCTTGAGAGTGTTAAATTCATTTGGAGGGGGTGTGAGGTCCTGCTCCATCCNTTTGGGCAGAGCTTCTCAATGCGTGTGGCTTGTCTTGCATCCTTCAACTGCTAATGGCCTTTCAAGGGTGGGAGTGAGATTGATTTTCCATGCCTTGAGAGTGTTAAATTCATTTGGAGGGGGTGTGAGGTCCTGCTCCATCCATGGGTGCAGGGAGATGGTTTCATTGATAGTGGTTTGAATTGTGATCCACACGTCTTGCCAGTTCCTGGTGACCGAGTTAAAAATTCTTTTGTTCTTCTCTTTCCAGATGTGCCAGAGAATGAAACCTGGAAGCAACTACTAGATTCTATTGATGATGGGTGAGTGAAAGTTTGAACTTCTCCAATCCTTAATGGTTTCCTTTAAGCCTATACGGTTCTTATCCGACGTTCTCATGATGTTGGCACTATGATCCCAGATGCATGAACTATAAGGGCAGAGATTTAGGAGGTGATTCTGTGTTTCTTCCTCGTGGCCACATAATTGACACCGGGATGGGCCAATGAAGCCCCTTTTTCATAGATTCTCCCAGGTAAGGATTTTGTTGTGTGCCACTAACCAAAGGAAGGTACTGATTTTCGACCAAGTTTTCATATCCCAAATTTTCCCCCAAACCTCCTCTCGAGGTAAGGTTTTGTGGCCCGCTTTTATATAATAAGCTTCTAGTATGTTGAAATCTCATGTGGTGGAGTGTCCCCATAAAAGTATATCCTCGCCTTGTTGACTTGAGATTTTCCTTGCAGCTGGATGTTCCTGCAGGGGGCAGAGGTTGAGCTGTGGGGGAATGTGCAGGTTCTCATGGGAGGTTTTCCAGGTGTGCCAGATTTCCCTTGGGTCAAAAGGCTTCCATAAATCTATCACTTTGTGAAGTCCAACATTTTTTGTGAGAGGGATGAGGTTGTTGAGAGTCAGATTTGTGTTCAGGGATGGGAGTTGTTTCCACGAATCACTCCAAAAGTAATTCGAAGTGCCACTTTGAAATTCCCAGAACGAGTGATCCATGATGATTCCACGATTGTTCCTAGCTGCATTCCAGATCGACAACCTCGGTCTTTGACCATTCCATCTAATGAGCTTTGTTTTGGGGATTGTGGGGGTGTATTTCTTCCTCCATATTCATGCCCATAGATCTTGTGGTCTCTTTAACCATATCCACTATATTTTAGCACTCAGGACCTTGTTGAGATTGCCTGGGTCCCAGAGACTGAGGCCTCCTGCTTTTTTTGGATTACAGACTTTCTGCCAGCTTACCAAAGACATTTTATGCCCTTATTTGTTGCCTTGCCACAGAAAGCTTCTTTGAAGTGTTCTCAAATTGTTAAGGATTAAATTTGGGGCCGCCAGGGCTGAGAAGAGGTAGATCAAGAAAATTAAGGGAGTGAAAGGTCCAGAGGGAGAGTCTCTTTTTGAAGTTGTACAGTAAGGAGTCCCAAGAAGAATTTATGATTGGGTTGTCAATGAGGGAGATTCCCAGGTATACAGAGGGAAGGATTCTATGGGTGAAGCCTAAGAGGAGAGTGAGATGATTTTGGATTTCCAAACGAGTGTTGAAAAAGAAGACTTGAGATTTGAGTAAATTCACCTCCATTCCCGAAGCCTCACAGAAGAGGTCAATGATAGCTTTGAAGTGCAGGGCTTATCTAGCTGTGGACTAACCCATAAGAAGTATATCATCTATGAATTGACTGTACGAGATGGGGGGAGAAATTCCATGGGGTGTGAGGCCAGAGAGAGAGTGGTCCCTGATGGTTGCTTTGAGGGTACGACTGAGCCCTTCTATCATTAAGATGAAAAGAAAAGGCGAAAGCGGGTCCCCTTGTCTTATGCCTCATGAAGGAGAGAAGGGTTTGGAGGGGATGCCATTGATGAGTATGGAAAATAGTGCTGAAGAGGTGAGATTGACTATCTAGGAGACCTAATTGAGGTTAAATCCAAAGGCTAGGAGGGAGGATCTTAAGTAGCTCTAACTCAATTTGTCAAAAGCTTTAGAGAGGTCTAGTTTTAGGGCATACCTTGATTTTTGGTAGAGTGAAGGGAGTGAATAACTTCATGAGCTAGGATCACGCTATCCATAATTTGTCTACCCTTGACATAGCCTGATTGTTCTAGGGAGATCAAGAACAAAAGAATGGGCTTAAGGCAGATCACAATAATCTTTATGAGGAGTTTGTAAATGACATTGCAGAGGGATATGGGTCTGAAGTGCGACAGGGATGTGGAGTTCTTTTCCTTGGGTATGAGGGTGAGAAAAGTTGCATTAAGGGCCTGGAGGACCTTTCCAGATTTCCTAGAGTCCTCAATGATTTCCCAAACGTCTTCCCGGATGATGCTCCAACAGTAGTGAAAAAAGTCTAAGATGAAGTCGTCTGGTCCCGGATCTTTTCCTAGCGGGGTAGCCTTGAGAGACTGATCGACCTCCTCCTGAGTAATTGGCCTCATGAGGGATTCATTTTTCTCTTTGGTGACCTCCTTCATAATGTTCCTTAGGATGGAATCAATGGCCTACGAGCGATCTGTTGGGGGTTCCGTGAGAAGAGTTTGATAGTAAGAAAGCAATTCCCTTTCCATATCAGCGTGTTGTTGAATTTCTATACCTTGCGCTAAGACTAGGTGGGTGATGCGATTGGTTTGGCGCCGCTGGATCATGGATCCATGGAAGCATTTTGTATTTTTTTCCCTCTCTTTCAGCCATTGGATGTGAGATTTTTTTCGCTAGAGTACTTCTTCTTGCGCCCTTATTTCTGCAATCTGGTTGTTTAGGAGTGTTTCCTGCATTTTTAGATCTTCTGTCAGGCCCTCTGTTCGGATCTGCTGTTGGAGTGTCTGCAATTGTTGTTTTAGATTTTCCTGTTCTTGGAAGATGTCACCAAAGGTGGACTTATTCCAGGATTTTAGGTGTTGCTTGAAGTTTTTTATCCTTTGTTGGAACCGATACATTGGGGTCCTTGTTTGGATAGCTGCCTCCTCCCACCATGTCTTTATGTTTATTTGGAAATCCGGGTGTTTCAACCAAAAATTTTCAAAGCAGAAAGGTTTTCTGCCTGGGGTGCTAGTGAGGTTGAGAGTTAGTAAAATTGGCCAGTGATCTGATCCCGGGGTGTCTATGACTATGGCATTCCAAGCTAAGCTGTCCATTATAATAGCTTCAGAAATTAGGAAACGATCTAGTCTGTTGGAGACATGTTGAGCCCCCAAACGTTTATTGGACCAAGTAAACAACCCATTGTCTGTTTCGACATCTATGAGGTTTAGTAGACCGATGGTGTCGTTGAATAGCATATTGTCATTTCCTAGGGAGTGATGGCCTCCCTTTTTTTCCTCCAGCCCTATGATCATGTTTAAATCTCCCCCAAGGATCCAGCGTTGGGGGCCTAAGTGCTCTACAATCCATTCTAGGTGTTGAAGGAAGGCTTCATTGTCCCCTGGTCTGGGGGGTCCATAAACATTTGTGATGTAGCCTTATTTTTTCGAGCTAATGAGGAGAAAGGAGGCAGTGATGGTCCATTTGGAGGTAAAAAAGTTTTCAAGTAGGACTGTGGTGGGGTTCCAGAGCATTGAAAAACCTCCAGCTGCCTCTCTGGAATCCACTTCCACATGTTGGGCCTGCTTCCAACATCTTTGTAGAGTGATATGCACCTATGCCCCTGCGCATTTTGTTTCCTGTAGGAGGAGTATGTCTGGTTGATCCTTCTTGATTCTTTCTTTGAGAAAAGCTTGTTTTCTCTTTGCGTTGAGGCCCCTTATGTTCCAAGATAGTATCTTCATGAGGATGATGGGGGTTGGAGGGGAGGGAAGCTGTCAGAGATCAAATATATTTGAATTGAGTTGACTAGGAAGTTGCCTACATCTTGAATGAGTTGGTGTTTAGGTTTCCTGCCTCTCTTCTTCTCCTCTTTTGCAGGCTTGCGTTGTTCCTTTGAGGTTTCTTTTTGTATTCCTAGATTTGTGTTGGCTCTGGCTGAACCTCCTGCCGAAGAATTGAGAAAGACCTTGTGCACCTTACATAGTTGGTTTGGCGGTATGGTGTATAGTTTCTTCTTATGATAAGCTTGCTCCARATGGGCCATGCCAATGCCTGCCAATTCTTGATCCTCTAGGTCCGTGTCTGGATCCCCCATTTCTGGGCCGAGAGTGGTTGGAAGAATGGGCGTCTGGATTAAAGGTTGAGAGGAGGAATGGTCTAGGGGATCAGGCAGAGCAAGGGTTTGACCAGCTACAGGGGTTGTTAGAGGGTTGGTGGACGGGGAGGGGTTATCCAACAGGATTTGAAGGGCGTCAAAGGAGTTCTTAGTAGGAGGTCCGAGGGGGCCTGGGGGGTGTCCTCTTGGCTTGGTGCTTTCGGTGGCCCGTGACCTGGGTAAATCCCTCCTTGGAATTGTCAGAGTCTTCCTGAGCTGGCTTAGGTGGGTTATTTAGGGGGCATTAGCGGAAAATATGTCCATGCTCATGGCACTTGCGACAACGAAAGGGGATGTGCTCATAATATAGGGTTTGGGACCACTCATCATCTTGGTAATCTAGGATAATGGCTCCGGGAAGGGGTTTCAAAATGTTTAAATATACACAGATGCGGGCATAAGCAGTATACCTTTGTTTCTTGGTTGCCTCAGAGGCTTTGATGTAACTACCGATGGTGTTTCCAATTCCTGCGAGGATCTCCTACAACCAGAATTCCCGTGGGAGCGAATATAGCCACAGCCAGACCGAGGCGTGGGTGAAGTCTTCCTTTTCCGGGTTGAATTTCTCCATCCAGAATCTAAGGAAAAGGCCTGCCGAGTTGTAGAAGTACGACCCCCCTCGAAGATTCGATTTTTGTCCTCCAAGTTATGCAAAATGATTGTGAAAAAGCCTTTTGATCCTAGTTGGAGGTCATGGTGTCCTTTGGGTTTCCACCAATGTTGAATCCATTTGAACAAGTCTTTTTCAGAAGGCCATAGCCCCAAGAATTTGCCTATCATGGAAAAATATCTCATGTATTGTTTCTGATCTTTGATTCTTGGAGAATTGATGGTGTATTTGGGAGCTATCGGAGCTTGTGGGATGCATTTGTCGGGTTCCCAGGTGCGTTTAGTTTTTGGTTGATTGGTTTCAGGGTCGATGTCCATTGTCTTTTCCTTCAACATTTCATCCTCCCAGATTAGTTGTTGCATTCCCTCCGAGAGTTCAAAGTTCGGGTGCTTGAAGTGAGCGGAGTCATGCTCCTTTCCTGTAACTGAGTTGTAGGAGGGGGCTAGGGGTGCCCCTCCCTCGGCCTCCATGGTCGCATAAATGAAGAGAAGGCAGCGGATTCAGGTTGTAGTGGTGAAACCTAGCGGCAGACTCTGATTTTTTATTAGCATGCAAAAATTATTAATTGGTGCTTTCATATTATTAAAGCGCACCGGAAACCATATTTTTTTTTAGCTGAAAATTATGTAATTTATTTATAAAATATATTTCATATCTTCTATATTGAATGGTACATGTTGTATATTGATAAAAAAATGTGTGATAATAGTTCAAGTAACACAAATTCTAATCGACACAATGATGGCACATCCAAAAAAACAAAAAAGGAAAGTTCTTTGTAAATTCTATACAAAATTAATATGTTCGAACTATATGTATGTTTAACTGATATGTATTGGTTAGTGTGTGTCATGCATAGCTACAGAATGAGGAAGTTCTATAAGATTCTTTGTGATCTAAGTACACAAGAGCGTAAAATCTTGATGGAAAAATTGCAAAATGATGAATGAGGTGAATGAAAAAATACTATTCAATATGAGTTATTTTTTCAATTTTCATTAATAATATACTTAAGAATATTAGATAACATGTTTCAAACAATCTATTAATTCACATATGTTTAATGTTCTACAAGGACTAGCAACAAAGGAACAAAATGTCATCTTAAGAAAATAAAAATTATAGAAGATGTTAATGACGAGGAATTGGTCCTTAGCTTATCTGGAGTGGTGTTGGATGTTAATGAAAGGGGGAAAATATTTTACAAAACTATGAGGGATATAGTTGAACGAAATTATAGACATACTTTCCACTTACAATACATAAATCGATCTAATGATTCCAAGAACCAAGTTATATCTAAACTACAAGAAGCATTTCTAGAGCAATGGTCAATGAGACCTGTCAGGCCTGCAATAGCAAAAACATACAACAACAAAAAAGAATCATTCAAAAAGTAATATTCCTAAAAATGATTTTCTAGAATATGTATATATTACTACAAAGCATTCATTTATTAATATCAATTTTGTTATATTTAGTTTTTATATATCAATATAAAAATAGTTTATTTTCATGTACTTTTTTCAGGAAGATTATGAAAATCTTAAAGGATCAATGATCTAATATCTGAAATTTGTCAGTAGGAATATCCAAAAAATGTACAAGGATATGGTCAAAGAAATGGAAATAATTGCATCACAAGAGGAGCCATCTCAACAACTACGTGCTTCAAATGTATGAAGTCATTGAATTTTTCTATTAGGTACATATAAACAAATAATTTAGCATTAATATTAATTTTCAAGTATTTTCTTGCAGAAAATAAAACAAAATGGAACCCATTAAACACATAAAACATGATGACAAGGAAGAAAAGAGTTGATAGAAAAGTTTGTGAGTAATTTTTATTTCTTTATAACAACTTAAGATTTCATTTTTGTATATTTTAAGTTGTTTTACATCAATCATCCTTGAATGTCTTCAAATAGGTGCTAACATACAAAGAAGAGCCATTTAAAGAATTGATTGACATTGGGTTAAGAATGAGTTGTGAGTATATGTTGGCATATAAAAAATTAATTATTCAATTTGTAAGTATCTATGTTGTTTTACTTCTCTCATTTTATAATTAATAGAACAAAAAAAAAAAATTATATTAAATCTATAATTTATTATGGGGTATAAAACTTGTAGGAAACAAACTATGGAAATGTGCCAACGGAAGAGTTGTTGACATAAGGAATGAGATTTAGTTTTGGAAGAATGTGTATCATTCAAGAGTCAATTCTTTGTATGGTACGTCGCTTTTCAATTTACATTCATGTATATTATGTATTTCAATTTTCATTATTCTCACCAATGTAGATACACTAATTACACTTGTCTTTTATTTTTGTAGATGGAACTTGAAGATAAAAACAATCGAGAAAATCAACAAAACATTCGGCCAAATAAGCCAAGTCATGGAAGTAGCTCGAGCACTGACAATAGTTCCAACGAAGAATGATGATCAATATATTTGGATATCAATGCAAGTTGTTGTATTTTTAGAAATAATTGTCTGTGAAAATCAAACATTTTGTTTAATGTAATGGACATAGTGTCCCACTTGAAAGAAAAGGGGTTACCAATAAGTGTCTCATTTTGTATGACAAAGAGTCTCTTATTCATATATAATAAAATACGTTTTATTGTATTCTATTGTGTTGTCCAATGTCGTTGTGAAATGTTACATCCCTGATTAAATATATGGATGACTAAATATTATAATGAAGAGATGCGAAATCTTATGATATAAAAAATTAATCTTGGAATTTACCATCGACCTAAAACCTGGGACTGAACCGATAACAAGAACTCCTTATCATATGTCGACCCCTGAGTTACAAGAGTTGAAAATGCAACTGAAGGAGTTGTTGGACCTACGAATTATATGTCCAAGTGTGTCACCTTGGGGTGCACTTGTTATTTTCATACAAAAGAAGGATGGGATATGGACACTCTGCATTAACTACCATCAATTGAACAAGGCAACAATCAAGAACCAATATCCGTTTCCAAGAATAGATGATCTGTTTGATCAGTTGAAAGGAACGATGGTGTTTTCGAAGATCAAATTGAGATCAGGGTATCACCAGTTACAGAGAAAGAAGGAAGACATTCCTAAGACCGCATTTAAGACAAGGTTTGGACATTACGAGTTTACCATTTTACCATTTGGTCTGGCAAACTCCCCAGGGGTATTCATGAGCTTGATGAATGGGGTGTTCCCCGAATACTTGGACACATTTGTTTAAGTATAAATTGATGATATTTTGATATATTCTCAGACGATGGAAGAACATGATGAACATTTTCACTTTGTACTACAGTTGCTATGAGAGAACAAATTATATGGGAAACTGTCGAAATGCTCTTTTTATCAATTGAAGATTCATTATTTAGGGATGTCATCTCCAACGAAGGTATCACTGTGGATCCAACATAGGTATAGGCTAATATGGAATGTCATGTGCCGACGGATGTCCCAGAAGTGCATGGCTTCATGGGTTTAGTGGGATATTATCGATGGTTCGTCGAGGGTTTTATAAGATAGAAAATCCAATTACGGAGTTGCATAAGAAAAACAAGAAGTTTGTATGGACCGAGAAATGCGTGGAAGCATTTAAAAGGCTCAAGGAGCTATTGACGATAGCGCTGATACAAAAATTCCCTAACATGGACAAGACATTCTTGGTAATCACAGACGCATCCAAAGAAGGCTTAGTCAGAGTCTTGATGCAAGACAGTTGAGTGATCGCTTACATCTCAAGGAAGTTAAGAAAGCATGAGGAGAACTATGTGACACTTGATTTGGAGTTATTGGCCATTGTGTATGCCATAAAGTGTGGAGACACCACCTAATTGGATGTAAATTTGAAATAAAAATGGACCATTGTGGTTTGCAACACATTTTTATGCAAAGTGACTTGAACGCGTGACAAAGGTGTTGGTCAGAACTTCTTAGCGAGTATGATTTATAGATTACCTACCTAAAAGGAACAATGAACAAAGTGGCTGATGCACTAAGTCGGAGACTACGCATATTTTCGGTGATACCTCTTCAGACGAATCTACGTGAAAATATTCTAACTATACAACACGATGATGACTGGTATAAAGAGGTTAAGGAATTTATCAGACAAGACACCATGTTGGTAC
>SNQJ01S0014063.1:82243-99266 GCA_010110895.2 Picea sitchensis
TGTTTCCTCGACCATGGCTACCTCGGCTGAAAAAACTCATTCTTGTATGCATGATTGATTAGCAAATAGTCTTTTAAATAACAATACATGACGACTCTTAAAAATATGAAATAGATTTGGCTCAAGAATATATCAGACTCATGCAATCCAATCCATACAAATTGTTTTATTTTTCATCAGTGAGCAAGGGGTGAATAAAGGGTCCTGGGATATGTGAGGTATTTGTATTGAGAGAAACATGATATGATGGGGGGGGGAGAATACGATTACTGCTCAAAGACAACAACAATCAATTGAAAATCAAATAAAACATCATTGAAGTTCAACCAAGACACTGCTACTGCCAATTGTTTCAACACAATATTTTTCTTGATTGTAATCAATTTTGGAACAGGGAGTGAAAAATGAATGTGGGAAAGTGATGGGGTTGTAATTAGCGAAAAGTGAATTAATGATGGGGAATGAGAGTGGTTATTGTTCACAAAATTAATCAAGTAATCCATATAGCCATTCTGTTAAAAGGAGATACGCCAACCAAACAATCATCGTGATCAAATAACAAATTCTGTGGTTTAACTAGTTCACTATTCACAATCAAATGTCCACACAATGCCATCACAAGACAGTATGCATTCCACACAATCTGTAAGGAAGTTTTGTTCCTTTTATTTATCCAATTTGCATCTTATAACAATTCTCAAATGTATAATAGTAACCATTTCCACTCTACTAATCATCAAATACAACCAATGCCCACACATTTATTCAATCATCAAATACACCCAAAGTCATGTTTCAAATTGCATGAAATTATATGGTCATTGCAACTGGGCATGTCATTTAAAATGCATGACATTCTTTAAACATATATAATGAAAGTCAACCCAATAATCCAGATTTAAATTGCAAAACCATGGTCATCATTCAAACAGAAAGACAACGGCCATTATTCCAACCCATGTTATGCATAAAATAACTCAATCATGCAAGTGTAATTTTTTCGTTGTACAAGCCCAATTCAACATGACTCTGAATAATCAAAATCTGGGCTATCCATCCAACACAACGAGGTACCAATATCATGCCCAACTTCATCATACAAAAATTGAATTTGCAACAAAATCATGCTTAAAACCTTGTGACTATCTCTGAGTGTGGAACCTGAAACTATCCATATCATACACAGTGGGCAGCCACCCAAAACAACACGATGGGACATTCCCATTTTACAATTTTAAACACATAGCCACAGTATTATTTCAACCCATCGTGTCGAGCCATCGATCTAATACATTATTGCTTCAATTTAACCAAACTGCAATCAACCATGTTGTATAAAAATCGGGCTCATCCCTAATGATGCAATCAAATAACCATAACGCATACAATATATGGATTTTCTACAGTCATCCAGGTTGCAATAATCATTTGGCCCCAACAAAACAAATCATAGTTACAATGACCATTTATTCGTGGTGTTGGAACACCACACACACAAATGTAGTATGCGTGAGCGTCATTAATCAATTGTAACCAATGCCAAATCAAACATCCAAATAATCTTAGTGCAAAAAGACAGTGATTGTGTATCAACCAATCAACCAATTCAATGTTGATCCTATACTTGGACTTTCGTAACAATCAACAACCGACCTACCATGTTGTGGCAACCACACATCCCCACGCATTGACATGAAGTGAGGTTGTAACCTTCTCAATTTAAACAATATTGGGTTATCAAACACAAGGAGAGCAACTGTGTATTCTAAATTGTCCAATTAACAATGCAGGGTTTGTCCATTGTAATAAACAGGTAGTAACTAGGTACCAAAACCAACACGATTGTCACATGACCAACTGGGCGAGCCTGTACTCAAATTCATCGACAATACACAACCATCCAACAATAACCAAGTAGTAAACCCAACAGGCCACGTCGGTCCTCTCTATCAACCCTCATACCTGTAGAGTTAAGGGTTTTCTCAGTGACCAACACAGGGAAATCTAGAGCCAAATCCTTTCAATGGTGAAATCTTTGAAGACCAACAGTGCATACGTAGGGAGAACCACAACCTATTCGTGGACAGGTAACAAATTTTGCGACAGGAAGTCTAAAATAGAAGGGTGAGGCTCCAATTCGGCCTAGCAATGATACTTAGCACACGCAGGGTATAACCCTCGTGGCTCTCCAATCAAACAACCACAATGTTGAAGTGAAGACAGGGCGAAGAGAGAACCAAATAACCCACTACCTGACCTTTAATGGTGAAAACAAATGAATTCTCAAGTGAATAGAACGCGGTGACACGGAGCGCCTCCAACCATTAAACCCACAAAAGCCAAAGACTGGATATAGCAATGAATGCGTGAGGATAGCCAGACACCCAAGACCAAACAAAAACCCTCCAACTAAACCAGCAAGGATAACATAGAGCCTTTATGGCTTCTAACACCCAGGATGGCCCAATACATTGTAACTTTAGACATTATCATAGAGAAAGTCAGCAACAATTCATTCCAAAATCACAGTTTTACATAGTCGCAATACTTAAGGAAAGCATAACCCATACATTCGAGCCAATATTATTTCATAAATAGAGCAGACTCATGGATGGCCAAAAAAAGACATACCTGTAATCCAATCACTTTAAACGTGAACTGGCCGAATGGTTCCTCCATGCTTGAAAATCGAAGCATAACCCCAACAACAAGGTCGAACAATAGCCTAACTAGGGTAGCGGCCAACAGAAGGAGTAAAGGTGACGTGCAGTAAATGCACGTCGCCTCCACCCACAATTCATTAACTCATCAGTACATGTCAACAAGATTTTCATTAACACCATTAAATTAAACTCTACGTTGGAATCTACATCTATTACTTGTCAAATGCGCCATCCACATCATATCTCCCATTTCCAAGTTGACCATATTACATATCAACCATATAATCCAATAATCATGTATTGAATCATCCAAATAGTGCGATCCACATCAACTTATGCCATAACATAATCACCATTGCATATCAACTATATAACTCAAGGACAAAATCGCATAGCTATTAACTTAGTAGCTAGTATAATAGCTAATAAGGACAAAAAAAATCGATGCACATAGTATAGTATATATCATAGTTTAAATTCTTCCCTTTGCATTTGTTGCATTTCTTTTCATTTCTTTCCAATTGCTTGTCTGTGTTGTTGTTGTTTTCCAACTGCCTTTTATGTATTATTACTAAAATGTTTGTTGTGCAGGTGTCCCAAGAACAGATAGCAATGGTACAAATGAATAGCATAGAGTGTAGTAACATAAGAACCAATACTTCATAAGTCCAATCCATAGCTAATAAAAACAAGATCTCATCAACCATGTAAGCAGTGTCGAACATGAGCACAAAAAATAAATAAGGACCAGACCTGATCTCCAATCTACAAGGGGGTCCCACCTACTAGTATTATTTAGCTTTTATAATAATAGGCTTTAGCAATTCTTTGCGGGAAAAACTCCGTTGATGATTTCAAACGTCAACAAAAGGTACACATATTCAGATTTGCATGATATTTTCTTTGTTGAGTTTTCTTGTTTATTGTCTAAGTGGATAAAGAGACAAACGTAGATTAACTATGTATGGAGAACCCAAGAACCATCGGTTTGGGACCAATATGCAGTCAATAGACTGAAATAAGTGGATAATAAGTGGGCCAAATCCATCGATTTCTAGTTTGATCAAGAAAGAAGGGTATATTGTTGAGTTTGTAGTTGAATGCATCGAATCTTTCAACAGTGTTGAAAGAAATTTTGTAGTCGGCCTTAAAAGAAGGTTGATGGAGGAAATACCTTTGTGGATCAAAATTATATTTTTAGAGAAGGGGTTTATGTGCATGGATCATGATAGGATGGCACAGTAAACCCACCCACCCAACCCCCCACCCCCCATTGGTGGAGGGGGGGAGGGGATGGAAAGATGAGGGAAGAAAATGAGATGAGGTGAGAGAGAATGGATATAGAAGAGAAGAGAAGAAAACTTGTCGAGCTAAGGAGGTTATTCAAGTAGAGAAACATAGAAAATAAAGTAATGGGTGATGAACAAGTAAAAATATCTAAAATGAAGAGAAGAAAAATCGTGCCAAAAGGATGTGCAAGAGAAATATATGGGCTAGAGAGAAGGGCAAAAGAAGAGAATTCATCAAAAATATGCAGCATTAGGAAGGAGGTATCAAGAGAGGATATCATAAGTAGTGGGAGTAGGATTGAAGAAAACAAGGTCAGATCCCCTTGGTTAGTGAGAGGCATAGTCACATCAGAGGAATATTGGGGCATAGAGAAATGGCACTGACATAGCAGGAGATAGAGATGGATCCCTCTAAGAAGGAGCAGAGACCTTGGTGACTATGAGAAGGATTGTGTGGATGGATATAGGGAGATATTTTTTATTCATCGCCGAATAATATGAGAAAGTATGGAGGAACCCCCTCTTTGAACCACCCCCCTTGCACATTTCATCAAGAAGAAAGAACTGAAGAAAGTGTAGAGGAAAGAGAAGTAGAAGAAGAAAGTATAGAAGTAACAGAATGAGAAAATATGAGAAGAGGAGAGGTTGAAGTCAACTAAACTTTGCAATAAAGATCATCAGCACCACCAACAACAAGTAGTGGTTAGTCAGGAAGACCCAGTTCTAGATTGAGTATGTCCAACCAGTATTCAACCCTCAGGCTTCCCGAATTTCATGGGATGGGAAGAGATGACGAAAAACAACATTGCTTCACGTGTGAATCTTTATGGTCTAAGAAAAGAGTCATAGACAAGGTATCCAATATCACATAGCTAGAAAATACATTAAGAGACAGAGCTCAGACATGGTAGATGAAGTACAAGTCTATTTCACCTTTGGGAAAAGTAGGTCCCTTACATAAATAAAGGGAGATATCCTGAGATAATTTCATAAACCAAAGTTGGAATCACAGTGTATAACCCAGATCAAATAGATCAAGCAGCAAGTTGGAGAAACCATGTGGGACTATGACCAGTGGCTCAAGATTATGTTGGATAGACTAACATTTTAGATCCAAGATGTATAACACAAAGAATGGTTTATTTCCGGACTCCTACCACATATTTGAGTCCCTCTCACCTAACAGAAGGTAATGACCCAATCAAAGGCCATATAAATTGCAATGCGCTTAGAGTCTATGCTAGGAGGTGGTGAGATGTTGGTAAGTTTGGCACAAGTACAATCTCATCTCATGAACCTCACATTGTAACTACAAGATATGGAAAAGTCTAAGGTGATGCCTGAGAATGTCTAGTGTACCGTGTGTCATGTAGAAGGTCATCATATAAATTATTTTCCTATGATGGGAAGCTACACAATGATGGGCATGTTGAATCCATTTTCGACGGGACCACAAATTGAGTGGTGTGAGATTTGAAGACAATGGGGTCATATACCTCATAATTTCCCAACACTACAAAAGTATCATAAGACTATGCACACTCCATTTTGTGATTTTTCCATGGGCCATGATGTGAACAACTATTCGTCACTGCAGCTAATGCAGGAGCACACCCCAGATGTTTATCGGGTCCAAGAATATAATGAGGGCGGAGACCAAGGAGGATTTGATCAGGGAGGCTTTGATAGAGGAGGCTACCAAGGAGGACAAAGAGGAGGATATGTAAGAGGAAGACAAAAAATATATGGTGGAGGAGGAATACCACCTACTTGTATTAAATGTGGAGAGATAGGCCATTTTCCACGATTTTGTACCAAGCCATGTGCAATATGTGGGTATTTCCATAGCACCAACCATGTCATGTAGGATTGCCTAGAATTATTGGAAAAATGGGAAGAGAATAAATGGCACTATAACATTGTGATTATTGATACATGTGAAGATCGGAAGTTGAAAGAATAAGTTGATGTATGAGTGGTAACCTGAGGAGTCATCTATATGGGAATCAACCTAGAACAAGGAGAAGGTTCATGATAGAATATAGAAGGAAATATCATAAAAGGAGTGCAACACTTACCTCAAGGACAACTTAGAAACTCATAAAAGTTGGTGCTATGTCGGTGCCATTGCTCTATGCCCCAATATTCCTTGTTGACTGTTATGTTGACCCACATGTTGACAAGATGTATGGAGGAAGGGGAGACCGTCATTGTTATTTCTTCTCAGTTACTAGAATGAGATGTTCACAATGTTACCAAGAGGAACAAGAAGAGAATTTAAGATGACATATGAGTTAGGGAATTATGAGATGGATGGTGTCATGTTGGGTTTGGGATCCAATGTGAACATATTTCTAAAGAAATCATGGTAGTTGATGGGTAAATAAAAGTTGGTTTGGTCCCCCATTCAACTCAAGCTCTCCAACCAATACATAATTTATCCCATTGGCAAGTTGGAGCAAGTGGAAGTTAACAACGATGGGCTAAAAACTAAAGTAGGCTTTGAAGTGTTTGAAATTATAGATGACTCAAACCCATATCTAGATCTACTTGACATTTATTGGGCATTTGATAACAATTTCATACTAAATTTAGAGCAATGATAAATGTCCTTTGAGACGAACACCTTGCACGCATCATTACACAACTAGATCCAAATGAGGGCGACATATATATTGAGCCCTTAAATGAATATGCATAGATCTTGATCGTCGAAAATATATACAACATCATAGGATGCAAGGAAGACTATGTGGTTATGATAGTCGATGGTGAATTGATCTAGAGAAGTGTCTATTCATATGATACAAATTTAGAGGATGTGATTCCTAGATGGAAGAATAAGCTATATGAGGTATCAACCAGGAGATGCACATGAATCACCAAAGAAATGCATTGGATCGGATCAGAGTTGTGTGACTTACCAAGGTTTGACGTGACATGCTCAGTAGACACATTTCTATAATAGATGGAGAGTGTGCCTGAG
Organism: Picea sitchensis; assembly: GCA_010110895.2. Lineage (NCBI taxonomy): Eukaryota > Viridiplantae > Streptophyta > Pinopsida > Pinales > Pinaceae > Picea > Picea sitchensis. Next base: position 89,182 of record SNQJ01S0014063.1, read on the forward strand.
ATCCAAAGGATTTGGGCCATGGATGTAGTATTCATAGGAATTCATGTGAACTATTGGTTGATGCACCATGAATATCTACATGAATGGGCATAGGTGGTGGACTTCATCAAGGTAAGGTTCCATTCCACGACCGAATTTGAATTAATAAAAGAATAAAAGGGTATTGACGATCCTCATGACTATATATATTTTTTTTAGTGATGTTGGACAACCAAGAATATTCCTAGCACATAATGGGTTCATAGGTTTGTCCAAACAATGGATATGATACCTAGAAGATGGTACAATATCCAAGAATAAACGAGAAGGAAAATAGGGAACTAATAGAAAGTAAGTAGTGAGTTCTACACAACGCTTAAATTTACGTCAAAGGTCCCTGCATAGAGGGAGTTTTTTTTAAGAATCAAGGATTTCATCTTCCATTGGTCTCCCAAAGGCACCGTGTAGAAAGTTGTCTGCACATACCATAATCTGGTGGTGAAATAAAATCCACTGAATAAGTTATGCATTTGTTGGTTAGGACCCTTTATATTGGTATACATCAAATAGGTAGGTGCAACAAATTTTGTAACACTCTAGGGTCAGCCCCTCAAAGGACTGATGAATGGCACTCCAACAAACAAGGAAATTTCTAATGATTCTAGTGTTGAACAACATCCTAGCATTTTTCCCCATCAAATCCGTGGTGATATTGCTCACTTTTCACATATGTGAATTAAAGGTTATGCATTAAAAATATGTATAGCTTGCACTGAAATGATTGTGGAAAAATAATATGATAGAGGAATCAACTTTGTATTGAAGGATATAAATCAACCCCTCTACACAATACAACTTCTTTCATGATTGGTGAATGTGACAAGAACTCTCGCAAGAGACATGGTTGATGGTGCATCTATGGTAGGTTTAAACATGCATATCTAATATTTGAATGTTTCTTGAACTCTCGTCATCGAATCTCCCTTCGGAGTATAGGAATTTTTTGACCTAGGTTTATTCATCCCCGATAGAGGTTGTGCATTTGTTGTTGCATTATCCCTAGCCAGATTAGGGAGGTGTAATATTCAAAACCAACATGGTACACTATATACAAATAAATGAGCCTGATTTATTCTCAGCATATAAGATCTCCAACACTCAAATATCATGGAAAATAAGTTGGAATGCGAGGAGAAACTAGTGGCGAAAATGCATTCTCTTGTTTCCATTGTTGGTGTGGTGCTCATTGGAAAAGAGAAATATACAAAATAATCAAGGAAGGTCGATCATAATGATGTTTGGGATGAAATTTTTTATGGAAATACCAAACCTACCACACTAACAACAGATAAAGAGGTTTCCACATGGACGAATAAAGACAAGAAATCTTATGCCTTTATTGTTTCTTCTATAAGTGAAGAGGTGAGTCATCGTATCATTTCTATCAAATATTCTTGGATTTATTTGAAGAAGTTGAAATATTTGTATAATTCACAATAAAAAATAGAACTAATTCAATTGATCATGAATCTCTTCAACCTAGAAATGAAGGATAATGATTCCATGCCTTTAGATTTTGAAATTAAATCCATTATGCATGACATTGATGTTATTGGTGTGAATATAGATATTGTTCTCATGGCCTTCATCAAGGCCCTCTAACCCACATATTATCATTATCTTGAATCACTTCAAGCTAATGGAAAACTGAAGTCCCTCGTCTTTTGGTGGAGAAAGTTGCAAAAAGTGAGAAGGATTTTAGGAAGAAGATAGCTCAGCCCACTAGAAAGACAGTGTGCCTTGCTCTAAAGGGGAAGAATCAATCACATGATTATTCTAGAGGATAATTTAGTAAGAGAGGACATTGAAAGAATAATTTTAGAGGAAAGGGGGGTAGGAACAATCAAGGTGAGAGATCTAATATTCATTGTGTTCATTATGGAAAGAATATACATGAAGCAAAGACATGTAGAAACCCATGGGAGAAGATCAAAGATAAGAAGGAAGAAATGCAAGAAAACGGTAAATCTCTTGAATCTGCTCATTTGGTTCTTGCTCATTGCAACATTGGCATAAATGAATATTTGGTCAAACCTTTATTTGATTCTTGGAGAGATGTATGGTTGTTTGACACTGGTGCTACTTGCCACATGACATTTAGGAGAGATATTTTTGAAGAATTGAATGACAATGTAAAGGGTGTAGAGTACTTTGCAGATATATCTAGTCTCAAACCTACATGAATTGGCACCATCAGGATGAATTGCCTAGATTCCCAATTTTTGTTTTGCATGATGTTCTTTATATTCCTGAGTTAGAGAGTAACTTGATGTCTATACTTGTGCACATTCGATAGCAGGGCCATTCCATTCACATGTTTGATGGAAAATTTGAAATAAGGTCTTTTGAAAACATGGTCATCATGACAAGATGCGAGGATGACAAATTTTTGAAGCTGAAAGGGACATCTACATGGGCATAGAATTATTGATACATTTCACACTATGATGAAGGTACATTGTGTTCCAGTCTCTTGTGGCATGCTAGATTTGGGCACATCAACTATTATAGTCTTTGTATGTTGAAGAAAAATGGTGTTTCTAGTTTTCCTACCATTCCAAAGAAATTGAAGTAATATGAGGCTTGTCTCCTTGGGGAACACAGAAAGAAACCTTCTCATGATTCCACTTCGAGAGAAAGTACAAAGATAGAATTGATACACTCTTGTTTGTGTGTCCCCATGCATGTTTCGTCTACTTTTGGTAATAAATATATCATGAGTTTTATTGATGACTACACCAAGATATGTTGGGTTTATTTTTTTAAACATAAGTCTCAAGAATTTTAAACATTTATTGATGACTACACCAAGATATGTTGGGTTTATTTTTTTAAACATAAGTCTCAAGCATTTTAAACATTTAAAATTTTTCCTGTATGGATTGAGAATGAAGCATAATCTAGTATTAACATTATTCATATTGCTAATGGAGGGGAACATATCTCTAATGAGTTTGAAAGTTATCTTAGCCAACATGGAATCAAACATCAAACCATTATTCCATACAATCCTTGGAAGAATGGTGTAGTAGAGAGAATGAATGTGGCATGCTTGAATATGGTATGTTCAATGTTATTTTTCAAGAATGTGAAGTTAATGTTTTGGGTTGATGTGGTTCTATGTGTAGTGCATGTAAGAAACAGATATCATTCTCTTAGGAACAAGACTCCTTATGAAAAGTGGTATGATCGTATTCCTTTGGTGAGGCATCTCAACGTATTTGGTTTCCCATGTTATGACTTAATTCTGAAGGAGCAAAGAAACCAACTAGATGCAAGGAGTCAAAAGTGCATCTTCTTGGGATACTCAAATACCACCAAGGAATATCGTCTTTATGATGAGGTAAACAAAAATTTCATTATTTCCAAAGATGTTTTTTTTCTTGATTTCACTAAGAATGATAAGATTGTTGAGTGGAAGCTTGATCATTTGGATAGATTCACACATGTAAATAAATACTATGAGTTTGATGATGAGATTCCACTTCTTGAAGGGGGGGTCCCTATCTTGGATCAATCTCTGGAATCTCATTTTGAAGTGATATCTCTCCCTCATGAATAATATCTAACCACTTCATCAAAACATGGAGTTCAATCAAAATATATGATTGAAAGGATTGAAAGGTTGAACCTTGATGGGAATGAAGAACCATCCTAACCAGTGGAGAAACTTGGCCATCGTAGAAAGTTTCAAAGTGCCTCATATAGACACTTGAAAGTGTTCATCCTTATGAGGTTGGAAATACAGGAACCAACATCTCAACAAGACAATATGATGGAGGTGATGTAGATAATTCATATTCATGTGATGTAATTGATATGGAAGTTTCATCTGATTGTGAATTGAATTTATGTACTAACATTGAACCAACTTCCTTTGAAGAAGATTCTTCTCATGATGAGTGGAAATAAGCCATGCAAAAGAAGTATGATGCTCTCATCAATAATGGGACATGGAATTTGGTGGATCCTCCATTTGGAACCAAACCAATTGACTACAAGTGGAATCTGGATCTACAAGAGCAAGTACAAATCATATGGCTCACTTGACAAGCATAAGGCGAGGCTTGAGGAAAAAGGATATGCATAGAAGGAAGGCACAGACTATGAGGATACTTTTTCCCACACATCAAAATGGGCTACCATTTGTGCATTTTTGGCTTTGCATCACAAAATAGGTGGAATATTCATCACATGTATGTGAAGACATCCTTCCCGAATGGAGATTTTAAAGAGAATGTCTGCATGTCTTAACCAGAAGGATTTTCTATGAAAGTTAAAGAACATAAGGTATGCAAGCTCATCAAGTATTTGTAATTCCTAAAGCAAGCACCTCGCGCATGGTATGAAAATCTAACTAAGCATATTTTGAAGATTAATTTCAAGCATTTTAATCTCGATGATGCAACTTTGTTTGTGAAGAAAGTTGGCAAAATTGTTGTATATCTTGTGGTGTATGTAGATGATATTTTGTTAGCAGGGAACAATTAAGCATATATTGCATCCATAAAGAAAGAATTCAAGAAGGTTTTTGACATGACATACATGGGACATCTTCACTACTACCTAGGTATCAAAGTAACTCAAAATACAAGGTACATATTCATCTCCCAAAATAAGTACATTGGAGAGTTATTGAATAAATTTGGCATGGCTTGTTGTAATCATATATTTACTGCAATGGAACAAAATTTGAAGCTAACATCAAAAGTAGGGAATGAATTTGAGGATGCAACTAAATATATAGAATTTTTGGGGAGTCTTATCTACCTTACTACTACCAAACCGGATATTTCATTTACAATTGGGATCCTTTCTAGGTTCATACAAAAACCTTGTGAAGGACATTGGTGTGCTACAAAGATATTTCTAAGGTGCTTGAATGGAACTAGAGACTTTGGGCTTAGATAATCTAAGGTGTAGGACTTCATACTAGTTGGATATACAAATTTATACTTTGATGGGGATAAGGAGAATGGAGTATCTACTTTAGGATACCTCATGAGTCTTGGATCAGAGGCTATATCTTGGATATCACACAAACAGTATGTTCAATAATATTCCACTACAGAGGTAGATATGTGGTTGATTCAGAGGAAAAAAAGGAGATTGTGTGGCTCGGGACGATACTATATGATTTGCAGGATAAACAAGTAAATGTTATTCCACTTTTGATTGACAACCCCTGTGCAATCAAGTTGTCCAAGAATCCTAGATTCCATGATTGAACCAAGCACATCAACACAATGGACCATTTGATTCAACATCATGTGGATTTCAAGACCATTCAGTTGATACATTGTTCCACAAGTGAGAAAATTGTAGACATCTTCACCAAAGCACTTGGAAGAGGAAAGTTTGAAAAGTTCAGAAAGATGCTTGGACTTACAAACACCCTTCAGATTAAGAAGGGGAATGTCAGATACATAATCCTTGAGATTATGGTACTGTAAATATTATTTTAAATATTTAACCTAGGAGAAAATTAAGAGTTATAGGTGAATAGGAACAACCATCTGACATGTGGAAAGATGAAACCAAAGGTCGTATCTTTGTGTCTATATTTGGCTCACTTTAATAATAAAAAATATGTGTAGATTTATTTAATCCCCATCCTATCACATGCACATTTTTCTCCTTCGATGTTAGTCTCAATTTCTTAATTATATGTTTTTTACCTCGTGTGGTTTACTTCCTTTGGAGTTGTATAGAGACATATTGGTTGGTAGTGTGACGCAAGGCTTATATAAGAAAATCATCCTTTTCAAGTATTACAAACTTATTCATCCCAATTCATTCAATAGGTTTTCTTAGTGTTGTCATATCTATCAATTAATATAAATTTAAAATCCATTGTCTTCTCAATCATATTAGGTTGATTCATCCTTGCTTTTGAATTATAGTATAGAAATATGTAGGGTGCTCAAGTCAGCACAACTCAAGTTAGTTACAGAGTGTTGGTGAATAATTATGTGCATGTTATTTAATTATTTGTGTACATCCAATAAATAATTATGTACAATACTTTATAATTACCCATTAGCACTAGACTTATCAAAATCAATTTTATCTTGATCTATCTATGCATGGATGGATCCCAAATTTAAGTAAGCTTAACTTGGAGAATCTTTCTATTTTATGACATCTAGTAGTGGCATAGTAAACTAAAAATAAAGGAGTGGATTGCATGCAAAGCATTTTCTCTATAAATAAAGGACCCGAGTCTTTGTTATATAAGAGAATTGATAGAGAAATAATTGAGCTTTTCCCTTTACTCCATGGATGTTTCCTGTTGAGGGTTTTACCACATATATCGTTTTCATTTGTGAGTTTGTTGTTATGCCATGATCATGTGACCATGTTCCATTTCAAACATGGTATCAAAGTGGTTTTAGAGTAAACTTCAATCATTGAAGGGGCTATATCACCGACTTTTGCAAACCAATCACATCAGCACTTTTTAGAACTACATGTAGTGGTTTTTTGGACCAATCTGACTATACAATTGATTTCTAAGTGGCCAAAATTTGAGTTTCAGATGCTCCAAATCTAAATATTTTCTCATTTACACAAGGTTTGTAACTTTTATTATACATTTTTTAAAAATTTATGAAATTATCAATTTCCCTGCACTAGTTTCTTTGTGCAACTATTGGTGGATTTTCAATTTTCTTTTCCCCATTTTTTCAGCGTATTTATGCGGTTTTATATTGGTATTTTCCACCGAACTTATCCCCTCCACATTATGCCTTATTTATTCCCATTGAGACCTTAATTTACCTCAATTTCCCTCTGTATACTTGTTGTCGATGCCTCCCTTGCCATCGGTACCATCCTTATTCCTCCCTTATTCCCTTTAATCCACTAGCCATCCCCTCTTTTCCTAGGGTTTTCCCTTCCACCCTTCCACCATCCAGTGCTTTACTAGTATCATCACCCTACCTCAATCTAGAAAACACTGACATGTGGCATCCTCAAAGTGCCACATTAGATTTTTATGATAATCAAATCACCAAGCAAATACACTCAACATTATAGTTGGTGCCACGTGGACCGGTCTAGGACTGCCACAAGGAACGTCATACCAACCACAAAGATTCAACTTTGATTTTTGGAGGCAATTTTCAAATTGAGGTAACTTCCATCGCAACTCATATTTTTGTGTCATTTTTTTGGAAAGTATCTTTTTCAATCCTTTACAAAATGGCATAGGTGTTTTCATGTATTTTCCTAAATGATTGAATGGAATTTTTTGTTTTTATAGATAGACAGAGATCATCCTCCTTTTTTCAATGTTCCAAGGGCATAAATTCCATATACATACTTGGTTTTGAGTCTCTTTTTTCTCGATTTAGCTATTTTTTTGAATTCTACATAGTGATACAATTTATTTTAGCCAATTTCTTTCTAAATGGATACTTCTAACCCTCATGAGGTTTGATTAAAAATCACTAATTATTTTTCTTATAAATCCTACATGTAGGACCTACTCAAATGTACAAGGTTATAAGAAATAAGCCTTATTGGCATCTAGATCTAGCACCATTGACTACAGAGAAACATGAAAAATGGATAAATCGTAATGATGAAGCAATAAGCCTTATTGGCATGTCCATCTTGGAAGATCTCAAATTTCATATTTAGTGCCTTGACACACCATAGGAAGCATGATCCAATTTTGAGCATATCTTTGGGAAAACAAATATGATTCATACTCATCAGAAAATTAGTGCATCTCTCTTAATCTTGCAAATTTCTCAAATTGAAGGCTACATCATGAAATTCCAACTCTTAAGACTTCATTTTAGTGAGTGTAGAATCACTAAGCGAGAGGATCACACAATCATTGCTATTCCTTCTAAGGTCAAAGCTCCATTTTGTATTTTCGTCTCTAAATTTTATTTCACTAGAAATGAATTATGTGCAAATTAAAAAACACCTTATTTTAAAAAAATTTATGAATAATTAACACATGAGCAAGATAAGCTCGTACACATTGGTGTGACTTGATACATGTTCCAAAAAAAACTTTATTTGTTCACAACTAGAAGGGAATCAAGCCCTCTAAGAAGTAGTGCAAAGAAACCACACCACCACACCACCAAGGACTTTTGCTTTTTTTAGCAAAGATGGGAATCTTGATATGCTTTGCTAGAAGAAGATGAAAGAATTGGAAGAAACTATGAAGAAGCATAATATTCAAATAGATTCTTCCTCTTCAACTTACAAATCTCATTCTCTTTCTATGATGGTATGTCAACATAATAATGAATGGATTTTAGACTCAAGGGGCCTCTCACCATATGGAAAATAATAGATATTTATTTTCTAGTCTTGATGATTGTACAAACCAACATATTTTTGTCGATTATAGTTCTCATTTAGATGTTGTAGGCACATGAACAATAGATATTACTAATGGGAAAATTAATAATGACTTCTATGTCCATGATCTCTCGACAAATTTGCTTTCAATTTTTCAAATTACCCATTCAATGGATGGAAAACCATTGAGTTTTCACTTCACTATGTCACAGTGGAGATCTAAAGGATCCTACTCATGCAATATCTTCAGGGCTTGTCGGTTATTCTTCAAGGTTATACAAATTTGATAGCTTTTAACCTCATCACCTACCATTGTCGTCAATGCTTGCAATAATGACTTGAGCAAACTCTACCAAGAGTGACTTGGTCATTTAAACTATCACTACTTGCAACAACTCTAAAAACACCAAATGGTGTTTGGCCTACCCTGATCCAGGGGATCAAATTTTGCTCAAAAATTCAAAGTGCTAAAAATCACTTCAAATCGAACGAGAACGTAGGCCTCGTCGTTACGAACCCAACACAACTCGTTTGGGTTCAAACGGATGTTGGGAGCGAGAGATATCGCGTTCTGTTCAAAATGACAAACAAGCAAAAAAAAGGGGTGTTGACTGTACAGTCCGTACGAACGCTGACGTGGTAGGACATACGACATGTGGCAGGCCATACGACACGTGACAGACAGTTATTCAGACAATTGGCATGTGACATGGCATGTTTGCAACGAACGGGATGACGACACGTGGCCCAGCCAATGGTCGCCATGTGTCATATATCTATTGGTTTAAAATTATGTCGTTGGTCGAAGTTAACCCCGCGACCTCCAGGCAGGGGGGAGAGACTTGGAAATATCCGCCAACCGTCGTTCCACTGGTTGTTCCTTATAATATATATGGCAAAATATATTTAAATGTTTGCATATGTGTATAGTTTGGGGCGCGACCGGGTTGGGGCTTAGCCCCAGCCCTTGGTCGCACATTGTATTACATATGACCCAATGCTATACCATTCGGGCGCACGCGTGGTTGTGTTTTGTTCCAACGGTTATACAAACAACCCTCCATTTGTCCTTTGACCATTGGATTGTGGAACGGGAGCCTATGTTTATACTAGCGCACAGTCACATGGGTCATACGACCTTGCCCTTGACGGTTAGGGGCTAGGTGCGCACGTAACTGTCCTACAGTTTGCATGGTTCACGCGGTTGCATCCAGTGCTAAGTTTTTACGCTTAAATATCCGTGTGGGCTAGGTTGAGCCAACAAAGGGTGCGTTTTGTAGATGCAGAGACAACAAGCTTGAAGGGGGAACTTCCAGGAAGCCTATCTTCTTCAATTTTTGGCCAAACGAGGTGCCGAAAAAGCCCAGCTAGGGGTTTTTAGACGTTCTGAAGCCATTGGAGTAGTCTATTTGGCATTTTGAGCATTGTAAAGAACATTTTTGAGCACTTTGAGAAAATAATATAAATGATCCATTGGAAGCTGGACCAGGAGATGTAGCCCAAGAGAGGGGTGAACTCCTTTATCATTTGTTGTGTTATGTGTTTTCTGTTCACTATTTTTGTTGTTGTTTATATGCCTCTTGAATGAGTAAATCCTATTAAATTTGTGTTGCAAAGTTGATCCATTTGCATTTTAACACATAAAATTTAACTTGCAAATATTTTCAAGAATACAAGTCTTCTTCATTTTTAGATCAAGTTGGTATCAAAGCATAGGTTTT